>JABASC010002295.1:0-18226 GCA_019776185.1 Plutomurus gul | reverse complement strand
TAAATGTCTGCTCATCTAAACATAGAGGTATTGTTTACTGAACTTGTACCTTGCAAGGCAAAAGCTCAATGGTTTTATGATTTGGATAATATCAAAAAGCGACACTGGGACAAAATGTCAACGCTTGCTCATCGTTACCATTACATACAGCTACCCTGTACTGGTATCCCAATGTACGTATTAAAATACTATTGCAGTCATTCCATTGTTCTGAACAGAAAAATATTTTCTTTATTTAGTATACCCCAAAATATGCAATTTTGATCAGCGTTTCATTCAAAATATAGTTTAGTATTTCGTCATTTGACAGTAGCACACAGACATTAAAAACTACCAATTAATTTGTAAGCCACCACCCATTACGACCCTGCGGTGGTGTTAATATGGTTGCCTTCGTATTTTAAACGACCCTTTCACAATTTCGCCTGCTTGTTCTTGTAAGATTCTCGAACTTTGTATACATATGAATGAACATCATCATAATGAGGCTGCAGATCCAACCTAACCCTGTCCATATATTGAGTAATCTTTGGTCGACCTTCCTTGACATCATAACCAGCCATTCCTTTGTTTGAAAAACAAGAGAAATTTTAAATAATTCGGCACTTTCTTTCGCACTTTCTCACACACAGCGAAAACCTTTTTTAAATGAGTATACCTGGTTGTTCCAATTCCGTAACTGCCAGCAAATCAGCAATAGATAACTGTTTGCCGGCCATGTAAGGATTTTCTTTTAACCAAATTGTTTCCATTTGATCGAGCACATTTTCTAATCCATTTTCAAAGAAAGCTGCCCTCTTCTCATCAACGGGATTTCCACTTATACGTGGAATCAAAACCTTAACTTGAAAGACCATAGAACCGTAGGCTCTCAAGTTTATATGCTGCCAAGACATGTACTCGTCAACTCGAGCTTGTTTATGGCTGTCCTTAGGATACCAGTGGTCATTTACTGGAAAAGTTCGGCATAGATACTGGAAAATCGCTATACTACATGAACATTAGTTTGAAAATCAGTAAAATCTTGAAATCTGAAGATCTTTGGAGGAATTGCCGAAACTTTACATTCTAAAAAACTTTTAGAAGTACTGTGTGTTACATAGTGTTGTCATTATTATACCTTTCCGTAAGGTGAAATCCATTATGGTCCAGTACAGGAACTCGTTTGAATGGATTGATTTGGGCAAATGTATCACTCAGATGTTCGCCTATTACACATATTTCATGTAAAAATGTTGTATGTATAACGTTTACTTATAAGGTAAAAAAATTGGTGGAAAACGCATTTTTTACCTTTACGAAGTGCAACAGAGACCTCTTCGCAAGGAATGGATTTATTCAAACGAAGAAATAAAAGTAATGCTCGACAAGGTTGGCTCATAGCATCATAATAAAGTTTTAAAGCCATTATTTACTCTAGAATTGACACTTTACAATTATTGTTAGGCAATGAAACCACAATCTAATTCAAAATAGGTAATACTGAAATACTGTAACAGCCTTGACCAGCCGGCTCTATTTGAAATGTGTGTGCGTATTATTCTTTCCAAACTCACATAGCTTTCGCTGTAATCTACGAGGGGGTATCCAAAAGTAGCATCAATTATGGCGGAACATGACGTCTGGTAAAAATTAGATGAAGAAAGAATTGGGAGACCAAAAACCTCGATTGAACCGGAAGTGGTGAAAGCTGTGGACAAAATTGTAATGGCAGATCGCCGAAAAAAGCGCAGGGAGATTGCAGAAGAAGTGGCGATTGCATATGGAAGTGCCTGGACGATGTCCCTTGAAGAACATTTGCTGTCTAAAGTTTGTTCTAGAGATAAAATATACGCCGAAATTCAAGTCATAGAAAACGACGACTTCAACGCACAGGACAAATCATTTTTCTCTGAAGGCATGCATACTATCATTAGAATCCAAAGGAACTAAGTACTACGTCAAGTGCATACAACTGGGAGGAGACTAGATTGAAAAACAAAGAAGGTTTGTTTCGAAAGTTTCGTTCGTTTTCCAGATATTGACAGTACACATTAACATGACTTTTGGATACCTCCTCGTATAACTCACTTCCACAGAGGTCTAGTACATAAAACATATAAGCTCACATCACAAAAAACACTCACATGTACGTACACACGTTACACAAGTTACGCAACATGCTATCTACCAATCTACCTATTTTCAAGTGTATTTGTATGTATACATATTCATATATAATTACGTATTCAAGTGTGCACAGATAAAGAACAAGCAAACATGTAGACAAACTTTTAGCAGCAAGTATGGGTACTGTTATCTGCTGTTAGCTTATTGGCTACTTCTGCTTATACATATACCTATAACCGCGGTTATAGGTTGTTGGACAGTCAATCCCTTGCAGATGACCTGCTCTAATTGATTAACTCATCTTGTGGTCAATATTTCAATTCTCAAATTCCACAACATTCGTGAATGCTTCTGCTCAAAAACAAAACATAAAGCCTTATCATGAAAATGCTTGATTTATGAATCCATTTGCATTGAATATTGAATGTGTTTTTGCATATAAATCGTACTATACCTCCTCTTATTATATTGATGTTTAATACATGTTTGCATGAATTTTATGAAAGCTTTATTTTATTGCTGTACATAAGGAGAAAGTATCAATTACACTATATATAATTTCGGGTGTGTGTGATTCTGAGAGCCTACTCTCAATCTCACTGCGTGAAACATAGTTAATAGGGATCGTTCATAAAGGACGCCCGTAAAAAGTCGCAATTTTTGGACCCCCTCACGCTCGGATCCCCCCTAAGATGTCCAAAAGTAAAAAAATTTATACTGCGTATAAAAATAATTAGTACACAGTAATATATTCTATGTTTTAAGATAACAGAGGTTTTGTTTAGGTTAGATTACAATTTATAATATCTTCCTGCCAAGGGAAGGACAAGTGTATTATGTGTGGTGAAAAATTTTCACAACATAAGTTTTCGTTTACTCAACTAATAATCCTTGATCAAATGCTTCCAAATACAGGCAATTCCTTTTCACATCGAAGTGAGCTTTTATTGTATGCGTTTAATAGAATTTTGTGTAAAGGGGGGAAATGATTTATTATTGACGACTGTTACATTTTATATGTATGTAATTGCCAATAGACACTACTAAATTATAATTATTGAATGTAGACACTTTCATGTGAAGATGTTGGTGGGTTTTTTGCTTACTATTTATGTTGCTACTTATTTATGATTAGTGTATATGTTTTTGGGGGTAACTTGGACAATTATGGCAAATTTATTATTGAATAAGAAAAAGTCTTTGTTAAATATGAGGTTTCGTATCAATTTAACTGAAAATGTGGATGTTGGCTATAAAGTGTTTATAGGAATATTTAACTGCTGGCCCGTAAATCCTATAGCCAACTCGCCAACTGTACATATTCTATTTTTGCGAAACCCCAATCTGTCTTAAGTATGATTGATTTTGTCCGTGGGAATCAATCACCCCCCCCCCCCCTCATGTTTAACTTGGGACCCCCTCCTTCCTAAACGCGGACGTCATAATTGTTAGTTGACCTTTTTTATAAATAGCTTTTAGCCCTTTAGTACACATGTACTCTATACTGTTGTAGGCACTGTACCACATAATAACGTATCACAGAACATATTAGATAGATGTCTATGCACAGAACTGATTCGGATGGAATTCGAGTAGCAGTAGTACAGCCGCTCTAGGTAACGATTCCCATCTACATCCCACTTGGCAATCAATTAGGAAACAATATTATTGGGGCATTTATAGCTTCACAAGCCAGGCTTATCATGTTAATGAAAATTGAATAATATGTTTCGACACTTTGAAAAGGCTCCTATTAATCGTTTGTAAAATACCACCTCAGGAATTATAAAAAGATTACCACTAAAATATTGGAATGCGATTGACCATCAGTGCCTAGCATTACAATCACTGAGACACGGTTGCACTTAATCATTGTTTGCCATCATCAACCATGCCACCAATTTTTGCAAAAATCGATGTTCAGCAAGCAAGATCAGTGCTTTATTACTTTGATTTGACTACGATAAATTAATATTTCATTTGATGATTTGATTAAGGATACAAAGCAAATTGACAGTAGCATATAATATTTTTATGTTTATTATTATATATATTATAATATAACCTGAGTAAATTAGTAGGTAGAGTGAATTTTCCTAATTTATCGTGCTGTTGTAACAAAGTTAAATTGGTTTCTCAACTTTCGACAGTCAATGGAGATAATAACTTTATTTAGGTTAAAAACGGTATATTGTATGTATATAATTATCTAATAGTAAGCTAAAACTGTATGCTAATTACTTTAATGTGAAAAACTGAAACACAATTTTGTACCTCAACCATAAACACGTAAATTAACCACTCGTTATGATATTACGGCGAATATCGTATAGTTCAATGAGTCCTTCGTGTTTTGCTAATGTAAACCGGTAATCTTGTTCAGTTGGTGGTGGACTTAATCTTAAAATGGGACCAACCACTGTAATATTAAAAAATTAAAAACAAACAAATATCATTAGTCACTCATGTATATAGTTCTACAGACGATTTTGAAAAAAATAAGTCAATACACTTACGTGCGGTAGAACAAAATCCATCGGGTAGTTCTGCAGCTAAGTCATCCTCCTCGTCATTTCCTACCACCTCTTCAATGGTTCCGGACTCAATTCCTATTTCAATGTTATCAGCGACGACTCTAGTAAGATCTGATTCATTTACAGTGATAAGATCGGAATGCTGATCAGCTGCATCAGTTATACTATCTTCTGCTTTCAGCTTTTTGGGTATTGGTTCTGCTTCGTCTTTTTCCTTGGAGTCTTTTTGTCTTTTAGCAGCTTGCCGTCTTGTGGATATAATTAATTCTACCTCCTTTTCTTTATGTACCGATTTTTTCGGTGATGCCGAACCGGAAGTTGTAGCCTCTGCTACTCGGGGTGACATTGAGCCCCTGTTCGATCTTGTCGAACGTGTCGAGACTCCTATTTCGGTCTCCCCCATTTTAGATTTATCTTCCTCAAGGTCGACTAATTGAGTATCAGCCATATTTATATTTACACTTTCTTCGTCGGCCGCTGTACTCTTCCTCTCTTCCAACCATTGCTTGTAGTTGTTAGGAAAATCAAGTATTACATTAGGGGGTTCCAATTCAGGGTTAACTAAATATGCATATATGGGTTCCTTTCCAGCTTTCATGTGAATTTTATAATTTGTGGTTTCACCCGCCTTAAAATCACATTTAAAAGAATGTTAGTATGACTTTTTTGTGGCATTATTTAATGAAGTAATTTAAAATATAATAATCGTACCTTTTCTCCAGCAGGAAAATCCATTTGAGTGTCCTTTGGAATTTTAAGTCCGAGAATAGTTTGATCAGCAAATGCTTCACAGATGTCTTCTTGCCGAACATATGCGTATCGCATGTTACTTGGTTCTTCTGTAATATTCTTGAGACTTTGTTCTAACCACTGAAGCAGTTAAAAGTGTAAATAGTAGGTCATACATTTCTTTTGTCAATTTAAGTAGAACTTCCGAGAAAATGAAAGCATAAATTGTGGTAGTAGCTAACCTGTCTATGCTTGTCCATATCTTTTTCTATATGATCTAATCTACGAACTTCGTCCTTTAACCGTTCAACCCGGGCGACAAATTCTTCCGTATTTGTTCCAGGACTGGCTCCCCTGTAAGAAATACAGCAAATTACTTCAATTTTGATAACGTCTGAGATGATCGTGGTTTCAGACTGTAATCTTAGGAAAACGATAAAACATTGGTTTACAACAAAACCTGCTAAGTTTTCACAAATTCGCATCGGTCATGTTTACTAATTTACTGATAGTACAATATTTAGATATTGTACTATCTTATTTATATAGAAAAACAATTTGCCGAATTTATTGCTGGGTGCACATAATTAATGCGACATAACTAATTATGTCTCTAAAAACGTTTTGCTAAACACAACTTACTTCCACTGAATCGCATTTTTAGTTTTTTTCTCAATAAGTCCAATACCCTCAAGAACATTCGTGATGTCATAGATTCTTCTTTTTTGACGTACCGCAAGTATATCAGCAGCCTGAATAATTATAATTTCATTCATGATGTAATTAATTTTGGAATGGACATTTTTATGTTCATATGTTATAGAATTCGATACAGATTCTGTTATACGCTCTTCCTTTTACCTCTTTTAAGTCAAGAACACCGTCCTTTGCTTTCTGAAGAAGCGTAACAAACCGAGTAGTCAACAAACCAAGGGATTTTTCATAACGACTGCCAGGAGTATTTGCATTAGAAATGTCAGCCATTTTCACCATTTCTTTACAGACGACAACGGGTGCAACAGTGCAACCAGACAATACTTCTTCAGTATTCGCAATTAGTATAATACTACACTAGGCAGGTCCAGGTCCAACCAGGCCCAGATGATTTGGAACTATATGTGAAATTGTACAATCAGAATTATCGAATCCAAATAATAACTTATGCTTTAATTGTTAATTGATACTGTTCCAGTGAATCTTGAACTAAAAATTGTAGAACTTAATATTTATTACTCTTACCGTAAAATATTCTGCATAAAATTATTTGGTAAAACCTCACTTCGTAGATAGAATCAACTGAGGAAATTTAAATTTTGGCTACACTATCAAATGCTACTGTATTTTTATAATTGAAAGAAAAATTATTTTGAGTTGTTATTATTAGGCTTCGATACAGTTCCGTTACAGATTCAAAATGTTCAATTCCCTGCACGGTTTATGTACCCGCTCCAAACTTGCCTGTTATACTTTCTAAGAAGGAAATAACAAGTTCCAACTGATATCCAAGCGTGCTGCTTGGACGCGTAAAAAACAGTTTTCTGAGTTGCACATTGTGCTTTAGTTTCACAGATGGAGAACTGTATGCAGCTCTATTCATGTAAGTACAGAGAAAACAGAAACAGAACTGATTGAAGTTGCAAAAAAGTGCAAGTAGAACTGAAGTATAAAATTGTACCAAAATGTACCAACCATAGATAGTTATGTCTAATCAACCAATATTTCACTTTGTGTTTTAACTGGGTGGGGCCTTGGGCTACTCACATGAAGACAACTGCAGTCTGCAAGTTAATTTAAATAATATAAGTCTTGAATATATGTACATCCAACCAACATCTTGAGTGAGGTGTTTATTGTAAAATGACAATTGTTTGGAACCCATCTTCGCGGTTGGCTAAAAAATTAAAAACAACTTTAATAATCTAAATGACCGTGGGCCCAAATTTTGTTGAGAATATCCCTCAAATTCTTTATCCAAAATCCAAATGATGATTACCGACAACTTGTTCCGATTTGGCCCTTTGGCCGGCTGTAGGCTAAAATCACACTATTTTTTNTTGTTCCGATTTGGCCCTTTGGCCGGCTGTAGGCTAAAATCACACTATTTTTTTATAAAACTCAAATGGTATTAAATTGTATACAAAATGACTGAAGAAGTTTCGAAAAAGGGGATGCTGGTAACACCAATATAAGGCTGGTATACAATACAGCAAACAGCATTCAAAAGGGGATGATAGCAACCAAAACCCTTACTTAAAAGGGGGTCTGGGTCTAGTAACCCTACTCTAAGGAATTATAATTTTGTCTTGATTTAAGGTCAGTACTGTCATTACGATGTACACTTTAGGTACAACTTATTAAGTGAATGAAGTATTTTGGCAAAAATCCGCATTGAATTAATGAAACATAAAATTGCTTGATGTGAGTGGTTTCACGTATTCTTACGTAAGTTTTTGCATTGATAAAAAGTTTAGTGCAAAGTTCATTGCGATTAATTGCGTTATGTGTGTGTTGCAACCACATAGATATATATCTATATAATATAAATATAAGGCAACATGAAGGCAACACATAACACATTATCTGCCAGTGTATTGAGTAGCCAGCAGTGTGCCAGCACTCAGCACTAGCACGGCATACGAAGTACGATGAGTCGAGTTTCGAGTTTATAAAGAGTACGGTCACACAGTCAGAATGGGAAAGTGAGAGGACAATTTCCCACAATTCTTTTTTTCTTAAGAAAATACAAACCACCTCTAAATGTAAGAACATCAACAATTTCAATCATTAATTTCACTAGCATTGTCGTCAATACCAGACAATCCAGATTGATTTGTTATCGTAAATCTGCAAAATCTATATTCACTTTTGACATATTTCGTAAGTAATTGTTATTTACTTCTTGCTACATCATACAAAATACTTCTTGAAAGCTGAACCCCTAACCCCGATCTACCCATTACCCATCCACTTACTCAGGGACAGGGAGTGTACAACAGTGAGGGTTTTGGTGACACCAAAACAAACCCTCACTGTTTTACGAGTAAAGTTAGTACAGTAATTGCATACTGCACTATTACAGAACTGAAAAATACATTTCTAACTATAATACATACATAAGACTATGACACTCCCCCCCTGAATGTGACAAGTCTTAATTAAAGGGTCAGACTTCCCGCAAGGGATATCCCAACATTTTATAGGGGGGAAAACTTTATTGTCATCTGAGTTGACATTACAACTTTGCCAATATGACACAGAACTTTATTAAGTAAATAGTTTGAACTTATATCAGGGTCAGGGTAGAACGAAACTTTACCAATCTAAAACATATACATAATACAGAAATACGTAATGCATATATGTAGGCGTTACCGATTATTTTAATTCTAGAAATACGAAGAATTCAAATATTTCTTGTATATTGGTGAAAGCTTCTAGGCTAAACTCTGATTATGCAATCTTAATGCAGCTTCAATTTTTGCTAAATGGTCTTTTAAAAATTGCCATCTTTTGACTTCCCCTAGGTTTCCACAAACTTAAGATGGGAAACACTTTTTGGAATTTTAAATTACACCACAGCTCTTGCACATTTCTTTTATAACAGTTTCATTTTTGACATTTTTCCGCTAGTAAATATTCGGAGCGCTAACTACAAACAAGGCTCACACTCGTACTTCCACTTCCGTACTAATCAGAATTTATTTGAAATCACGAGTGTTTGCTTTTGCCTGCGTGCCTGGTGTGGCTTGACCTGGACCTATTGAACAATTCTGTTTATTTTTGTCTACAGATCCAAGAAGTCCAATTACTGCTCTCCAATTCCAATCCATATCTATTTGGTCGTCGTACTCGTAATAGAAATTTACGCTTTACACACGTAATATGAGTATTCCCATAAAACCATGGGAGATTCCTGGGCAGTCAAGTTCCGGCACTTTACCCTATGTGCCCAATGTTAATACGTAAGTATGAAATATTTCGTGACTCACAATCCGATTATGTTAAATATGCCCCCTCAGAAGGACGATTGTTCTACGTACTGCTTCTTTTTTTAAATTACCTTTATTATCAAACTACAGGGATCGTTTGCACAGCTCACCGATAGCGTATCCGGGTAGTGGTGGCGGTGCAATATCAAGTGCTGCCCCTCCATTACCTCCACGACCTGGAGGTGAACAGCAAGTGCGTCCAATATATTCAGCATACAACCGCTCGTCATTGATGCCGTATTCTAACCCTTACTCGGCTTATTCGAATTACAACAGTCCCTATTCTTCAGGGATGGGCATGATGGGATCCTATGGAGGTTACGGTGGTGGAATGAGTGGAATGTACGGAAATCGGATGTACGGTTATGGAAATAATCCGTATAGTAACGAACCGACGTTTACACAACTGGCAGAAGAGTCGTCAGCATCTGCGTTTCAGTCGATTGAATCTTTCGTCAGCGCATTCGGATCAATTAGTGCTATGCTAGAATCTACGTTTCATGCTTTATACTCATCCTTCCGTGCTGTTGTTGGAGTTGCGGACCACTTAGGAAGATTGAAGCAGATAATGTCTGCGCTGGCAATATTTAGATTTTTTAAATGGGTTTATCGTCGAGTTTTGTACTTAATAGGTAACTATAATATCACTTGCTTTGCATGTGTTTGTCTCACCACCAAACTAATTATTTGATTGAAACAGGTATATCTAAAATAAAGCCAGAAGATGTGGAGTCTTTATGGCAAAATTTATCTGCTGCCACTGAAACAACGGAGTGGTCGGAGACTGAAAATATGCTGAAACCAAATTCCAGGCCCTCCTCATGGCCTATATTAATGTTCCTAGGCTTTATATTCGTAGGACCATATCTAATGTGGAAGCTAATTGCATCTCTGAACATAAACCCAACCGCCAAAGGTAATGTAAATAACTAACAATAAGTCTCACATTAGTCAAATCGAATCTATCCAAATCAACCATCAATTTTTTCATACAGTGGAGAACAAATGGGCGATTGGGGATGCCGAGCATTTCGTTGCTGTGTCCCAATACGACTTTGAAGGAGTGCCTAATCGTGAGCTCAATATGAAGAGAGGACAAAACATAAAATTAGCCCCCTCAAAGTACCAACCACCAAATGTCAAAGGTTGGGTTTTAGCGTCAGACGGAGTGAAAATTGGATTAGTTCCGACAAATTACATTAAAATTTTGGGGAAAAATAGTAGTACTAATGCTGAATACATCGTTCCTAATTCAAAAGTACAACAGCCCCCTGAAAGCGTTCAATGTATTTCTGATCTGCCTGAGAAATCAGTTGTGCCCCATAGTGTTGATATTTCAATAACTGCACCACCGGAAGATTCAGAATTTTAATATCTACACATTAAGTAATCGCCATTCACCAAACCCTTTGATTTTCTGTCGATATAGTGAAGCGAGTGAGCCAACAACAAATAAGTAAAGAAATACCTAATATTGTCCTTGTTAGAGAGCATACTTTAATCAAGTGATGCATCACATTACAAGAGATTTTCCAAATCCTACCCCTTACCGACATTGTGATTCATTATGAATGTTATCCCCCCTTTTTTTAGAGCTTACTTCTAATATTACTGGGATTCTCGTACCCAGTAAACTTCACTCATTCCTTTGTTTATTGTAATGTTTTTATTTTACACCACGATGCAGCTATGCTAGTATGGATCGAGATTCTAGTCCAAAGAAAACCACAATTTTTTCTGTAAAATTATATGACGTTACGCTAATTCTCACTACATGCTCACTTTAATAAATTGTTGCCGACTTTTTAAATATATGATTGGATGGAAGATACATTATATGTAACTATAACATATTTATATGAATAAACGCTCATGTAACGATTTATTGTATTATCAATTTGTCTTAAGAACGCATTTATTCTCTTAACTTTTCAACTTTACAAATAAGGCTCTGGAAATTCGAACGTAACGTGCTTTCCAGTCAATTTCTTGTACACCGCAGCAAACGTCTCCACCTTGAAAAAATCAACAGAATGTTTCTATTTAGACAAAGTCATCCGATGATAATATTTGAGACTTTTGAGATACTTTAGAGTGACCACTGGCATAACCTCAGGTTTCTCTTGGGGTGGCTTAACTTCATAAGTAGGAACAAATATAAAGGTTTCGCCCGGTGATCGTAAAAATTGAATGAACTCTCTCAGAAATACATTTTAATAGTAACAGGCTAAAGTCGGCAAAACAACGTCGCTCTATTTTTTGTATGTCTAGTTTGGAATCCCATGGTGGGGCTTTGAGTCGCTAACTAAAAAGCTTCAAGGGCAATACACCGTTGAGGTAGAAGAGGAATATCATTTATTCATAAATTATAATAATCAGTTAAATATTGAAATAGCATTTCTGACATTTCATAAAGTTGTATTTGTAAGCCGGTGCTAACGCTGACTATTTATGGGGGTAAAAATAGACAGTCGTGCAGATAATCCGTCTATTAGTTTGGCACACTTGTGGATCACTGACCTTATGTTACAATAGAGTAATAAAGCAATGAACTCGATGGTGCCACCACAAAACAATGAAACTCATGTCAACTTTTAAAAATTCCTCTGATAATAAAATAAATACCTTGTGTTCGATGGTAGTCTGTTGACTCCTGTCTAGATGAACTTTAATGAGTCTGGCTCCATCCAATTTTACGCGGATCCTTTTCCCTACAATTTCTGCTGGGTAAACCAAATCCTCAAGTATGGAATCGTGGACTGCAGTCAAGGTTCGGCTTCTAGGACGCTTCTGCTTTGACTTGCTTCTTGTCTTTCTTGTTGGCTTAGGAAGCATCCTTCTTTTAGCAATGAAAACAACGTATTTGCCAGAGAACTTCTTTTCCAGTTCACGCACAAGTCGAATTTGGATTTTTTGAAACGACTTTAATTGAGGTACTGGTACCAAAATTACGATAGCCTTCTTTCCACCACCGACATCAACTTCCTTAGCTCCAGTAATGAATAATTCTCGTAACTGGGCTCTCAAGTCAGAGTTCATTTCAAGTTCGAGGAGAGCCTGAGAAATCGATGCCTCGAATGCATCAGCCTGCTCCCCGGCCGGCTTGATTATCTTTGTCCCACCAGCTAACATACTAAAAAAAATTATAAAAAATGATTTTTATGTAAATGGAAGATTTCAAGTACGTCATCAAAAAGAAACATTTAAAATCCCCATTAACTTGACATTTTTTTGACATGGTTAATCTCGCCTGGATGAGCTAGAAGTCTAAAACAATTCATAACTTGCTTTCATTATTTTACATACGAGCGGTAGACAAACTAATTAATTGTTTAACATTAAAAGGTAAATAATACCGTTTCCTACATAAACAATGAACAAAACGTCAGGACAGAAGAGTATGATAAAGACAATACTGTACTATTTCTAAATTGAATAGCTATTTAAATGCACTTACAGCAATAGTAATATATTATTAAAAAGTTAAATAAGATTTAACTCACTTGTTTTAATTAAGCCGAATTCTTTAACCAAAACTACATGAACATGCCCTCACTTTCGCAGCCTTATCCAATATGGAGCAGCGTGCCGAAGAATGGTTCAATGGTTGAAAATTCTGCTCTGAGGGTTGTTGAGTTGTTTCCGTGAAAAGTCACTTTGTGTCGCCTACATCGCAATAATAGAATAGAATCATAGAATTTGAGACGAAAACTAAAATAAATTACAACTTTGGCGCCACGTAGATTTGTATTCAAAAAGCGTCCAGATGAATTGCAATTGCATCTTGTTATTGTTGTCTTCCAAAAACATTTCATTGTTTCCAGATTTTCTGAGGAAGTTGTTTATTGATTACAGTGTAAAAAAGTTTGCCTATTTTTGCAAAACTACACGTTTAGATTATATCACTCATTGTCAGTTTCAACATCTATACCCGACCTGTATTCGACCTGTTGTACCACCTTTCACTTTCACATTTCCAGAATTTAATATGGAAAAGAAATGTCATTTCTATTACGCTGTTGCGAAGGGAAGGCAAGTTGGGATATACGAATCATGGTATTACAATTACAACGATGCTTTATATTATAATATATTTAAACAAAATAAATACATACAGGGTTTTCATATATATCGTCAATCATACATAATTTAATTGGAACTGTTAGAACATAATTATTCGTTTCTGTTCAGGTCTAAGTGCAGTGCACAAGTAAAAGATTTTTTAAATCCTCGCTTCAAAAAGTTTGCAACGAAGTCTGAAGCTGAAGAATTTATTTCACGGAATGGTTAGTTCTCATCTCACAATCTGACGATAATGATTAATTCTAAATACATGAACTAATTGTAAGTCTGGTAAAGCACAAATTTTTGCATTTGATCTTTTTACAGCGCTAAAGACACCAATATCTGATGTAAAGCACGCATCTTCAAACATTTTTACAACGCCAACCGTAAACAAACGGGGTTGGAGTGTGGACAGCGAGGAGGTTATTAACAAGCGACCCAAGTTAGAAACGGCAAAACCAAAAGGCGGTTTCGTGTATGCTGTTGCACGAGGGACGCAAGTGGGAATATATAGCACATGGTACGGTACCAATTCCAACATATGTCCTAAGCCAAATATATTGAATCATTGAGTGCATGAAATGACATGACTAGAACCAAAATATATATTCTAGTACAATTCAGAACAGAACCCTAAATCTGTTATCAATACAAAATGTACTTTGACGCTCTGCCTCTGCCTCCGAATTTCATTTCAGAATTTCAGTCAGTGCATTCATCTTTCATGGAACCTTTTCCTTGCCACAATTATCTAACCATTTGTTAGACTTTGTTATTTTCACAAATAAAATACGTAGCTGCGATTGTAGGTGATGAATAATGATAGGAATTCAAACTTTTTGTGCAGGGACGAGTGCAACGCCCACGTTAAAGGCTTTAAAAATGCTATCTTCAAAAAGTTTGCATCTACATTGGAAGCGGAAGAATTTATTTCACAGAATAATGCGTCAGCTGCAGCACACTTGGGATTTTCTTCAAATTCTGCGGGTGATTTAATTTCAACTACGATACAAAATAGTGACTTATTTAAATTGTTAAATTGTTTTTACATTTCAATTCAAATGTCTGCTTACACTTGTTTAGCAGTGGCAGTGGCTTCCAAATCTGCTACAGGAGCGATAAATCAAGCAGTTTCAAATAGGCAATTTTCAACGTCGTCAACCTTAGACACGAGAAGTGGGAAGGTTACCAAAGAGCGAATTATTAATAAGCGGCTCAACCAAAAAATGGCTAACGCGTCAGTAGATCTCAGTAAATTTTCGGTTGACCAAGATGGTTACGTCATTGTTTATACTGATGGAGCTTGCAAATCAAACGGAAAAAAGGGCGCAAGGGCAGGAATTGGCATTTGGTTTGGAGATGACCACCATCTGTAAGCTACTTTTACACGCATTACATATATTTTGTAAATTCTTGTAGAACTTGTTAAGATCTTGGATTAATATAAGCTATACATATATTTTTTGTCAATTTCATTCATTTCATTCCAGTAACGTTTCTGAACCAGTACAGGGTACTAAGCAGACTAATAATGCTGCAGAAATACAAGCTGCTATGAAAGCCATTCTACAAGCAAAAGCTTTTGGTAATATTATGTGAAATTAAATCTTTCTGTTTTCTTCTCGTATTAAATCGCCAGTATAATTGCATTTTAAAATAATTCATATAGGAATAAATAAGTTAAACGTTCAAACGGATTCTCAATTCTCAATTAATTGCGTGACTCAGTGGATGGGGAAGTGGAAAAGAAACGGTTGGAAGTTGAGGAATGGCACTGTTGTTAAGAATAAAGAGGATTTGAAATTGTTGGACGAAGCTATGAACGGCATGGAAATTAAATGGGTATTGTCATTTTTAAATATCTCAAATATCTTATATTGTACAAGTAAAACAAGTGCATTGGAGTTGCACGAGATACAAAACTTTTCTAAAGTCTTGCGTGTATTGCAGTCGTACGTTGCGGGACATGCTGGACATTATGGAAACGAAGCGGCTGACCGATTAGCTGTGTTAGGGTCTGTGAAATAGCATAATATCTGCGTCTGCTAATTTTCCTTCTTCAAAAACTTAACTCAATACCTACTTTATATGCACAACCACGGTCATTTAATAAATACACCAGGTGCCCGTTTCACCGTTATAATAATGAAGTGTAAAGTGTAATATATATAAAACTAGACTAACCCTGGTGAAACGGGCACCTGTACTGCCCGTTTCACCAGGTTCGACCAAATTCGAATGTAACTGGCGTTGATACATGGTGTACTCCAGACACATTTTCGATTAAATAGTCTCCATTATTGAAAATACGAAGGAAAAACGAAATCTTTGAAATTCATATTTTCGAAAAGTTTTAATTTTTGACAGAGATTCAAAGACTGATGAAGTATGCCTTGTGATACTAATCTTATGTACTATACGAAGGCAATTTCAAAGTATGTAATCGATTAGATGTGTAATAAATTGTCCTATTGAACCTAAATACTGTAAGTGCAGAATTACAAATAACCAGAGTTTTCACATTTTTAACAATAATTCAAAAATAACTGAATAGCAGTTATAGGTTTCTGACCCAAAATCATATTTACCATTACGTGTACCTGTTTATTAAGCGTTACATAACATTATTTGCAAATACACATTTTGTACATACTGTAAAGTTGAAACAGGTAGAAATACAACCCACTGCTCACTGGTTCTACTTTTTTTTACTACTACATATTCCAAAATCATATTTACCATTACGTGTACCTGTTTATTAAGCGTTACATAACATTATTTGCAAATACACATTTTGTACTTGCTGTAAAGTTGAAACAACAGGTAGAAATACAACCCACTGCTCACTGGTTCTACTTTTTTTTACTACTACATATCCTAACTTCCACTAATTTTACATTGCTACAAACTTCAAGTAATATTAGCCCCCAGTTGCACTAAAGAAAGATAAATCTAGAAAGAAACTAAAGATATTCAGAGTATCTGTAATAGTATTTCATTCATTGTGTTGATCACTTTTATATGGACGATTCATTTCATTTTTATAACATTGCATTGTTAGTTTGTAAGGTATTAAATACTGATTTCGAACAATTTTCGGTTGCCCAAGAATAAGTCTACTGTTTGTAGTCGAAATCTCGGCGATTAAAATCAAAATGACCTTGAGATTCAGAAGTTTTAATTTATTGTAAGGTATTTCTAAAATTTAACAACAAATAGAAAATAAAGGAAAGTTTTTCTGCCTACTTTGTGCTACAAAAGTAAAATTATCACCCGCAGACAACGTTGTTTTATCTGAACAGACTATCAGTACGGTTCCTAACAGAAATTGATTGATTATTGCAAATTATTCAGCTAGAAAATGAATTTAGCTGAAAATAATTTGTGAGAATAATCATAGAACTGTCTGGAATTATTACTTTTGTAGCACAAAAATGGCAGAAAAACTTTCCTTTATAATAAATAAATTTAAAAACATCTTGTGCTGAAAACGGAGTTTTCATTTAACAAATAGAAACTCTAACCATTCTCAAGTAAGAAGGCTTCTTACACACACATTTTCTCAACATACTATAGATAACTTTCTTTTCTAAACTACAAAACAATTGTTCACGTTGTATTTATTTAGAATTTTTCATTTATTAGTATCTTAATTCTTTATTGTGCAAGTGGAGACTAATGTTAATGCAGTTAGTGGAAATCTAGAATTAGTGGAGGTGAGGTCTAGTGGAAATCTAGTAGTGCAAATGAGGACTAGAGAAATGCAGGAGTTATCCTGTGAACCTGTGATACTGCAAAACGATTTTTTAAAACTTTTCCTCTACCCACTCCATGGTATTTTTAGAAAAAATTACTACGACACATAATTTTAAAAAATGACTGCCGAAAATGTTTGTCTGCCAGCGACCAAGAATACTATTTAATTGCGTTTATATAATGATCGAAGTCCGTAATTTTTTTTACTGAAAACTAAAATCGGTACAAATTCCATTTCTCATCATATCATATTTAGGGTACGCTCCGGTCTCATGGCGTGGTCTCAATTTGAAGTTGAGAACAACTCGTGTCGTGACATTGATATTTACACATTCTCTTCCTCATTAAAGTTGCTCTTTAAATCTTATACATCTATGCTTTAAATACATCAAATGATGTTTCTTGCAGCGGCATACATGCGAGCATGCGACAATGCGATATAAATGTAATGGTGTGAAATCTGTAGTCCACATCCACATCATCTCATACATAATACATATACTGATTATATCACTATAAGTAAATGAAAGTGGTTTTCTTGCTTGAGTGTGGTTTGTAGGCACATTTAACGCGTACGATGATGTTTCTTTCTTCAAAAAATTCTTGGGGATCGTGTTGTACGTGTTATATAATGTGTGAATCAGAGTACATTCACTCATTACAATGGGTAAAGAAAGAGAAACGTACATAATTTGCATGAATTTAATAGAAGACTGGATGCGCAATGTGTCAAGTATCTTTCCCCGTTAGTAGCACACTTCTTCGTGTGCCTTTTTGCTTGTGGTCGCTGTCCTTGTATTAGATTCGTTAACTATGATTTATACATATACCCAGAGCAAAGAGAATTAACGCGTATAGTAATTAAATTAATCCTACACAACAGAATCTTTAGTCCAACAGCCGGAAAGAGAAGTTAGAAGCTCAAACTTTAATGGTCCATGAATTAATCTTCTTGCGAGATAAAGATAGTCATCATCAGGAATATAAAGTAGAGGAAGATGCGAAGATGGAAACTCACTCCAAGCAACGAGCAAAGCCCGCCTT
>JABASC010002294.1:0-18228 GCA_019776185.1 Plutomurus gul | reverse complement strand
TTTGGTAGGATTTTGCCTGTTTATTGACTACCGTGTCTAGGCCTACTCCTACTCTGTACCTAATTTCTCATGTACCTCTTTCGTCCGTATGCCTAATTGTAGAATACCGAGATTAGTGACTCCTGCAGTAATTTTTTAAAATTTGGATGACGGCATATTTCTTCCCAACTTTAATGAAGAGTAATTCTGACAATGTTTATTTTGCTGTGACGAGGAACAGTCATCCACATACAGCAAAGACTAATAACTTTGGGGGTAGCACTTTTGCTTGGCGTGTCTTATACGGCGGTCCTAACAACGTATGTAAATAATCCATTACAATCAGGAGTAAATACCAATATCTTTGAGGCAAGAAGTATGGACGTGTACCGGCATAGTAAAAATATAAAATGTGTAGTACCTAGAGCACAAAACTCATTTTCGTACCATCAACGCATCTAATTGCTAATTACAAACTACATAGATGTTTTCTTGCAGCACAAAATTGAATTTTGTATCTGATAGACAACTGTTACAATCTGTAAATAATTTTTCGTTCATTCACCTTTTAATTGCCTTTTGTGTCCTACATAATGTGGACTTTCTGTAATATATTTTAAATCTTAATTACGCACTACACAGGTTGTTTAAATTTTTCCTTGAAATGCCTTCAAGGGCTTAAGCCATAGATTATATGTACATAATTATACAATGGCTGTCAAAACAAAAAATGCTGCGGAATTCCATGAGATTATAATACATAAAAATAAAAGGTTTACGCCAAATTTCCTTGAATTGACGTTGTTTTATTTACAACCTTAAGTTTTCGTTTACAGAGTAACCCATGTATTCCCTATATTGGAGACTGCCAAGTTATAGATAAGTATTTGTCCAGCAAAAATGGGACTGGATGGTTGCTTCTAAAATTCCTCAATGCCCTATTCCGGGGAATTTCGCAGGTAAATATCTACAAATATACACAAATTTTAATGGACGGTATTAATAATTAAATTTTATAATAAAAATATACATTTGTCGCATAATTTCACTCTTTAGGTGGTGTTTGCTAATAATCCCTTGACAGGACTTCTCATACTTACTGCATTATTTTGGTCAGATGCCGTGGTAGGTCTGGCTACGGTGATTGCAGCCACAACCGCGATAATCACGGCTTTGGTAAACACTAAACACATTTCTTACCATTGTGAAAAATGGCCTAGTCTACTTAGTACCTTTATATAATTTTCCACCACTAATGTGAAAATACATTTGTAAACCCCTTTTGTCTCTTATTATTTCATGACTATTTAATTAAATAATTTCCGTTCCTAAACAGTATTACTATTCGTATGCACAGCTTTTGAGACAAGACTCATCTCTGATATACTCTGGACTGACTACTTACAACGCAGTCTTGGTGGGCAGTGTGACTGCTGCTCTTTGGACACCCTTGTATTCTCAAGAACTAACAATTAAACTCTGGATTTTTATAGCTGTCGGTTCTATGCTTAGGTACGTTCTAATGCAAAAACATAAGCAGATGCGTGATTGATTATTATAATTGGTTTAACAATTGTTTTCCAGAGACATAACGGATGAGACGCATAAATTTAAAAGCATTAATACTAATTGTAAAATAAACTTAATCACTTTTCAGTGTATTTATAACATCGGCTCTGTCCAATATATTGGCTTCTTACAAAATGCCATTGCCATGTCTTACGTTGCCCTTCAACATAGTGATCATGCTATTGTTCACTTGCTTCATGCCAAACACTGGGCCGTTAGCAACGACGGGATTCAGCAACTCCACACATACTGCCACACCACTGGCAGTCCAACTCAAGAATGCAAACATAAGTCTCACTACTAGTACCACAGTAGCTTCAAATATACTTCGTAGACATTCCCGTCAGGCCGACAATGATCTTGAAGAACCTAGCCCTGATATTGACCCAAGTGTCCCAACAGATTCGTCCTTTGTTGTGGTTGACGAAGACACTGCAAGTGAGACCTATACAAGAGGTTATGAGATTTGGGAAGAAGGTTTAGAAGTAGAAACGGATCCAAATGTTTTGAATTGGGAGGATGTAAGACAAACTTATTTTTCACCGTTGCTTCGATTTGAAGACACAATTTTAACATATGCCCACACAGCCAATATTGGTCCTGATTACATTTAGACTGTTTCTGGTATAATTTGCTCCATGGGTCAAGTGTACGGTGTTAACGACGTGTGGGCAAGCGTTCTCATGTATGTGGCTGTATTGATCTATTCCCCACTACTATGTGTGATGTCATTTATTGGGGCAACTGTGGCATCTTTGGCAGGTAATTTGTAGTAAATAGACTATAGTTTTGTTGCATAAAAAACTGAAACTTTGCATACGTAATTGCAATTAAAATTGTATTTTAAGGACTGTTGTTTACACCGGCTCCCTTCCACTCTGTATATAATGGTATATGGGGTTTCAATGGGATTTTATCTGCGGGCTCAGTGGGTGGATTTTTTTTCGTGTTGACGTGGCATAGCTTCTGGGCAGCCAATGCGAATGTCCTCTTGACAGTTTTGATACAGCAAGCCCTGACCATTGCGTTTACCACGGTAATAATACTAACTAACCTTATACATTATGGACGGATGTATGTTGTTTGTATCATATCAGCTCAGGAACTGTATCCTAATTTGAAAAAAATATTCAAAAGAATTATATATATGTATTGAATTGGAACGACCAATTCTAAATTACACAACAATATTTTACTGGTGTAAATCATGCTCAAACAAAAGTCATATGGTTTCGAAATTGTATGACAAAGTAAGACTGACTATAACAAATGAACATTAAATCAGGAAATCGTTTGGACAATGCAACCTTACAATAAACACATACATGCTGGACTTCTGCATATGTATAATAAAACCTTAAAGATGAGTGCTTAAATTTACATTCTGTACTTAAAATATTTATTGTGATTTGTGAAGGCGAGACTGCCAGTTTTTACACTTCCTTTTGTAACGAGCACCTTAATGTTCCTTTCTGTGTCCACATCTGGAGACAAATTACCAAGAGTTACCAAGTTTTCATTTCCGGAAATCCACCGCTATGAATTTGTAGAAGCACGGAGACTTAATCAAATTGAAAGAAAAAATACAGAACATGCTAGCGTGGTAATTACTATAAGACATACTTGAATTCTACATAAATTGTTATGTTGTTTCTTAACGACAGAATTAGAGGCAGTTACCAATCTTCAGCTTTTGCCCTATGTCGTAGGTTGCGGAAGAAAAGGGTCTTGTGCTGGAAGAAATCAAAGTAATTTCCGAAGGCACTCTAGATGAGAATGGAATATCCAACCTTCACAAGAAGTGAAAATAGTTTTCTCTAAATGCGAAGGTGAAGCTAAATAGAGAACAAACGCGTGCACTTAGTGGCCTATAACATCCGATATTATTGACAAGAACCTGATGCATACTTCTCTACAACTCTCTGGATGAGCATTTATACGAATTCAGCCGGTTGCGACTAAATAATATATTTTTAACGACTTGGTATGACTTTTAAAAATAATAATGAAGATTGATTTTTCAACGTCTACAAATTTGCCACATTTTAAAATACTTAACGAGCAAAGTTACAGATATTTTATTCTTCCATCTCAATTGAATGTATTTATGCCCACTACGCATACTGTAAAAGCCATGTACTTATGAATGCGAAGTTACTACACAATAGAACCCTATTTCTTTGTTATAGTCATGTGTAGTGGTATGGATATTATTTAAGGGGTTTTGGTGACAGAATGTACTTTCAGTGCCACCTTAGCTTGGCTGCAATGGACTCTAAATAGGGTAAGTAACTTTGCATTGATAGGTCCAATCTCGTGGCTTTTTTCAATAAATAGAAATTGTATAATTGTGTCGCTTTCATGTATGATTATGTAAAATATTACAGCTTTTTTCAAAGAAATTCACTCATTATTAATTACTGAAGGATATCAATGTAATATTGAATTTTTGTAATTTGGTGTAATTTTGTGTAATCCGCGAGAATGGTTAATTGTTTTAAATAAAAGCTGTGCATTACAGCATAATTCCTAATTGGAGCTTTTTATTTAAGATTTTGAGCGCAATTGTACACAAATAAGTATTTTCGTGTTTTATGCAATACAGTAATCATTTGTAGATACAATATTGTATTCGATTTCTCCCGACATTGCGGAGAACGACGAAGACAAGAGGACAAGAGCAAGCAGGTTTAAATTTGAACCTTACGACACCTTAACCGCACTTACTACTTAATACAATTTTATGCTGTAGTTGGACGATTTTGCAAGATAGTCGTGTAATTGCAGGTAAGGGTTTTTGTCGGAGATGACGTGCCAAATTGGAGCACTACTACAACATAAGTGAGCAAAATTCCCATTAGCTGTAAGATATTTAAAACAACATTCAGTGAAAATGTTAGAATTTCAATTTAAACGAAGTTAGACAGAGTCATTAACAGCAAATTGCTTGCTTACTGATCCAATAAAGCTGTAATTGACTGTGAAAAATCCATTGGCATTCAGGCCAATATCATTAAGCGATATTTCGTGAAGAAGTACTTCCAGATGGTCCGAGGGTATTTTAATATAGTTTTGATTTTTGTAAATCCAATTTTTAAAATCGCTTATCTAGTAAAGAAGTTTTGTAAAATCATAAGAAATTTTTTAAAGCATTTATCATTGTGATTCATTAATCAAAGTTTGTAAATGTGTACTTCAATTTTTTGGTCAAACCTGAGAATTGATGCTAGCGGCCAAGCTCGTAAAAATAATGTAAACGCCGAAATTGAACCCGAATGAAAATTTATTTATTTTTGGATCCGCTCGAAAAATGTTTACCGCTGCTAAACAGAAGAAGGGAAGTTGTCCAAATATAAATGCAAATGTTATTGCACTAACTGAATTATTTATGCTTTGAGATATTTTTCGCAATACATGAAAACGTTCCAATGCCTGCAAATATAAACTTTACATTTATAAAAGGTATACTGCAACTCATAATTACAAATAACGGTGGTCAATAATTTCTATTTTTTGAGAAAATAGCACTTGGGCGGACTTTTGGTATATGATGTAAAAAAAGGAAATTTTTTGGAAATTTAGCCAGCCGATGGGCAAAACGGTAATTGTGGCAAAATTGATAATTTCATTAAGGTACATTATTTTTCTATTTATAAACCAATAATAAACAAAAACAAAGGGAGCTCTAATTTAGGTTTTTAAATTTACGATGTTCCAATATTCCCTATTTACATAATCGTTCATTTTGCCCAGCGGGATCGAAGCAATTTGACCAGTACAGTAGCATCTGGTGGTGTGGTGAGTAGGAAACTCCATAATATTGGACTCCTTACTAATTTGGTTTTTGGTTTAGAATAATTGTATATGTATTTGATAAGTCAGATATTCAGTGGACATTAAAAGACTAAACCTCAACCTTTTCTTACTTCTGTTGGTAAATTATTAGGGTGATTCAAAGACGCAAAGAAGTTATTCATAAGCGATCGAAACATGCAAGTTGTCAGTATAAATTGAAGAGTAAAGATGTTGTAGAAAGCTTTGCTGTATAGGTACAGCAGTACACCCACAAGGGACAACAAGAGTTCGATGTATTGAGGCAGTGGTCTTTCTCCCAAATGAAGTGTGAATCTTGCATATTCTTCTTGGTATTTGATGAATTGTGTTATGGAAAATCCTGATGTGTAGTAAATACCAACTGGTTGCACAATCATTATCACGAAAATCACCAAGTAGCACACGAAACTAATCTAAATTGACACAAATTATAAATGCAAATATGCTCAAAATAAATGAATCATTGGAGATATAATAAAATTCTAGTTAATTTGGAGATTGAGAGGTGTATTTAGGCACGAATGAATAAATTGGTTAGTTGTAGGAATAGGAAAGTGTGAGCGCAAATGTTGTAAACGGTCATTGATATTAATTTTGAGCCCTTATTCAATAGGGGTAAACAATTTTGTCGGAACAATAAGGCTTATTGTTCCGACAAAATTTGTTTACCCCACAATCTCAGTATATAAAGTTACAGATCATACCTTTTATCATTATTTATATGTTCAATCAAACTAGGGAGAGTCAGTATAGTATTACGTCGTCTACTATTGTATTCGCACTCTCAGTAATGGCGGATTCTCTCAGTAAGTATAGATTTTAGTATTTGAATAAGAAATAATGTGAAGGAGTTTCACCTTTCGATTGCTGTCCGTGGAGTAAAATATCTCCAATTTGCTCGTTTTCTGGAAAACGATTGTAGTTTCGATTTGTTTTCTCCAATAGCATATCATAAAAGAAAACAAATAGCACCATGAAATGGTGATTTCCATGATATCACTAGCAATTGTAGATGCACGATTTTCAGAAGAATCGTACGATAATATCTTAGTTATGGATTCCATCAAATTAAGCAGAGTGTACAGCAGGAAAAAACAATTGGACGTAATCTGTAGAGATCATTTATATAAGACGTATTAGTTTCAAAATTAAAATATTTAACACAATTCTAATTCTATGCTTTGTAGCAAATTAATAAATTTATTTATTAAGTGCATTAAGTGCAGGGAGGGATAACACAAATTGTCAAACTGAGGCATTTATTTACCTTTCTATAGAAGGGGCGATGAATCACATAGTTAATTGTGGTTCCATCTTCATATTTTGTGAAATTAAATGGCACCACAAAAATGTGGCTACAAAAATTGAAATAAATTTCCCAATATTTGATGGCGTTTGTTTTTTGAAGGTCCAATTTCAGAATAATAGCCTTATTTTTCCAAAGCTGATTATATTTTTCAAAAGTGGTCATGTTAAGTACACACACTTGGGACTAATTTATTTCAATCATACCATATGTATGTATCACATAGTTGCATAATAATTAGTTTATTACAAGTTTTAAATTAACAGGAATAATTCGTCAGATGAGATTACACATATGCGTAATCGTAAAAAATGTCCCTAATACTAGCTCTATAGTTCACATCAAAACGGTCTTATGGTTGTAGGAATATTGGTATTTGATAATTGTTATAATTGACTTGCTGAACTCCAGTTTGCACACAATGCAATAACACAATGTCATTATCCAGTCTTGCAAGGTGGAAATATTTATCTGCAGATTGGGCAACCTCTAAGCATTAAAAACCATTAGTAGGATATACCTGGAAAGCGTTTTCGACTAAATAATGCAAATAGCGTAACTT
This sequence comes from Plutomurus gul, assembly GCA_019776185.1. Taxonomy (NCBI): domain Eukaryota; kingdom Metazoa; phylum Arthropoda; class Collembola; order Entomobryomorpha; family Tomoceridae; genus Plutomurus; species Plutomurus gul. Next base: position 10,978 of record JABASC010002294.1, on the reverse strand, counting down.
GTAGCAAGTAATAATATAGGTACAAATAATAGAGGTGTTAACCTTATTATAGTGATAGTTGCTCTACATTTAATCAGACTAAGAGTTTTAATATTTGAGATATCCCCTTTAGACTAAGAGTTGTTGGCTGTACCCAGTGAAATGATGGTTTGCAACGAAGCTGGTAGAGTCGCTAAGCGATTTGCTAAGGCTTTGATGGTTCTGGGTGGTCCCTGCACTGTTACTGTAAGCTATGACTATTTATGTAAATGTAACATCACAACAAAGTCCATGGATGTAGCCTTCCACCAGGTCCGCTTATTCGTTTTACACTTTTTTTTAGCTTTCAACTAAACATTTGTATTTTGGGGATTAAGGTTTGAAATCCCCCAAATGAAATTTTAGAGGAAAATTGAAAACTGCGCGCCCCTGGCGCGCTGCCGACTTATATTGCCAGCGTACCCTATGATTTTATCTTAAACCCCGTAATTGAATCGTGCAATTTTGTATATCGCAAGACAATGTATGTATTAGTGTCCCTATTTACCAAATTTGAATCGGAGGCGTCGGTGAAAGAAGTTTCCAAACACCATCTAAGGGACGATCCATTAATGACGTCTGGTCTGCAATTTGGGGGGGGGGTTGAGGTCTGAGTATTGCAGAAAAGGTTATATATTCAGAACATTCCGCATCGGCCATTTTTTGTGGGATCGGGTGAAAATCTTTGCGTCCAAAGTCCAAATCCGTAGAAATCCATGGGACTCCCGTCATGACTATTCACGGTATGTCCTTCTTAGCTAAGATGGTTATTCTGGCTTTTAAATCGATCCCATTGAACTTTGCTGTTTGTGATGTCGCGGTATCATGGTGCACAAACGCTTTGTCTCATTCTCCTGAATTAAGTTTTGGAAGTTCGACTCCCAATTAAGGTTCCATCCGGTTGTTCACATTGTATGAAACACTCATTGTGGATTTTACAGTGATCGACCGCACCATCAACTTTTGTTACCTTATCTCACACCCTCAGCGCCCACCTTTATTGCAAGGCCTTTGCTGATAAATTATAAAACGATGAGCAGCATTGCTTCATAAAACCATTGGTCCTTATTTACCAACCAGGTTCTACTTTTACCAGCCACCGTGTAAAAAATTGTAAAAAAGGACATGCAGTATTTTCAGGAAAGTGCTTATTTAATTAATGCGCATCAAATCAGATCTCTTTCTGCAATCCTTGCATGGTAGAACGCTCAGAATTGAAACAGTATACATAGTATCATGCATCAGCATCATTAAGGCATTCATCTTTCATCATTTCACCTACTTCAACAACAAAGTCATAACATCTAATATAATGTTAGTAAGTAGGTACACTTGTTAAAAATGTTTTCAATAGTTCAAGTGCTGTTGTCGTTGTGGACTCCGGAATAAAGTAGGAAATACGCCCAATTATAAAATAGGGCCGACTACCCATCATGTCAAGGGTATTTCAATTACACGTGTGTACCAAGTATGTAGGTAAAATGGTCTGTGTTAATGACTTGACCAATGTTAGCAGTTTTTGTTGAACCATTATTGTCAGACGTTTATTTCGTTAAAATTACAATCAAATCAAAAATATATAGCACTTAATATGTCTCTGTACTGTCATAACATTAGTAATATGGCAAATTCTAGCTATGTTATTATTATAGTATTAGCAACTGGAAGAGTATGATTTTAGCGCATTAGGAGTTCCCTGTACCCTGTGTGCATGCATATCGTGTACATGAGCACACAAAATCATATTTCCGCTAAATATTACATTGGAGCTCCTAAAATGAGGGGATCCCTGTAATCGCCCTTCCTAAGATCAGAGCGTGAATATCGTGAGTACCCTCATAAGTGTTAACAGCTTCCAGATTCATGACATGTCGTATTACGTGATATTCATCAGATATGCCATTTCCACCTAAAACATCTCTGCATTGTCTTGCAATATCCAAGCTTTTGCCACACGAGTTTCTCTTAAGCATGCTGATCATTTCTGGAGCCAGTTTTCCTTCGTCCTTAAGTCTTCCCAGTTGAAGACACGAAAATAAGCCTAAAGATATCTCCGTAATCATATCAGCAAACTTCTTTTGAATTAATTGATTGGAAGCCAAAGGACGACCAAACTGGAGGCGATCCAATGTATACTGTCGAGCTGCATGGAAACAATATTCCGCCGCCCCTAACGCTCCCCATGCAATTCCAAACCTAAACAAATTGTTATTGTTAATTTCATTTCTAGGAGGCTAGATGCAAGCTGTTTGCTTAGATACCCCGAGAAATATTTACCTATTTGCGATCATGGAAAACGGAATTAAGTAAGCTTTGCAATATCTATATTGAGTTACTTGTAAAAGTTCACCTGGCGTTGTTTAGACAGCTAAAAGGACCCTTGAGACCAGAGACCTCAGGTAACAGATTTTCCTTTGGAACACGTACATCTTCCATTAAAATCATTCCAGTGATTGAGGAGCGCAAAGAGAATTTCCCTTCAATTTTTGGAGCAGACAATCCTTTCATTGACTTGTCCAATATCCACCCACGAATTTTCCCTTTGTCAGATACGTCCTTTCCCCAAACAACAAACACATCTGCTATTGGGGAATTTGTTATCCATGTTTTGCTACCTAGAAAGTTAGTAGAAAATAACTGTATGCAGTAATTGCAGTATTGACACAATTTATTCAAGGCAATATAAACCCATCGCATTCCAGCTCAAATTTTCAATTTGCAATATATGTACTATGTACTAAGCATACTTATTAAATACTCCTATATACGCTACTCGTAACTCGTAGCTGTAACATTCACGCTATCCAAGTGTCGTCTATTGAAAGAACAAAAGTTAGCTAAAGGAGCGACAGACTCATAGAATAGGAAGAATTAGAGGAATGAAGAATATTGAAACGAAACATCGAGTTATATAGATAGTAAGAAAGACTAATAGATTACTAGGAAGCATAGACATATATAGGAAGTGATAGAATGGATAAGCGGGAAGAGAAGGAGGAGAAGGTAAGTTAGATAATAAAATGGTTTGGAGAAATTTATAATCATTGCAAAAACACAAAGTAAACTTTACCATTTAAAATGTAGTAATCCCCTTCTAATTTTCCCTTGGTCTCCATGCTTCCAGGGTCTGAGCCGTGATTGGGCTCTAAATGAAATGGAAAAAGAGAGAACGATTTATTTAGACACGATAGTATAGACTTTATACCTAAAACGCATTGTAAAAACGAAGACAAAATTGAATTAATTTTGTAACTGTAATTAAAATATAATTGAACCAAACCCGTTAGTCCAAAGCATCCGATAAGTTCGCCCTTAGCTAATTTTGTCAAGTATTTGTCTTTTTGAGCACTTGTTCCGAATGCATAAATTGGATACATAACCAAGCTAGATTGGACACTAAAAGCGCTTCTATAGGAGCTGTCGACACGCTCAACTTCTCTTGCAATCAGACCATAAGCAACTGAAGAAACTCCAGAACACCCATACCTACAATTAAATATTTTATAAGAATCAGTAAGATTTATTGATCAGAGATATTCAGTAGTAGTAGTCATTATTTCAGATAAAAATTATATCACCAACCCTTGAAGTGTACATCCTAGAAACCCCAACTCTCCCATCTCTTTCATGATTGTCGGATCGAATACTTCATTTCTGTTAGCATTTAGCACTCTTGGAAGCAATTTGTCTTGGCAATAGTTGTGGGCTATATCGCGAATTTGAATTTCTTCCTCGGTAAGACGTGAATTGAGATTAAGTGCGTCTTGAAAATTGAATTCATTATTTTGTTTTGAGAATTTGCTTGCTGAAATCATGGCGGATGTTGAAAAGGCATTCTGAGACTGAAAATTAGTTGCATTTCGTACAACAATTTTTGGAGAATTTGAAAATTGTGCTGGTCCCAAATGTTTATTATGGAATACAATTTCACTGAAATTTACACGTGCTTGCATACATCTTGCTAGAGTAGAGGAAAACACCATTGTGCTGGGATATGCTTATTTACTATTTTACACCGTAAAAAGATCTCTTGTTAAAGCATTCACAATTTATACTTTATTACACTGAACAGTCAAAATTAATTTATGGTAGTATGCAATATGCAAAGTGTCTTCACTAATTGCAAGTGCCAACTGTAACAGTCCCTAGTAAACTGCATTAATACAACTGTAGACTGTACATGTTACTTTTATTCATACTAACAGAATAAATCATAAATGTACGTGCATTCAAATGTCTTAATGTATGGAGGATAAACTTCTTGGAGTCAATGGTTATTGGGTAACTCATATCATAGTCGATAGTCGGCAGTCGGCAGATGTGCCTAATGGTAATGATTAAACCAGAGATTAAACATAGGAACGAGAGCATATACAAATTAGTTAACCGATACGAACGTATTCAATTTTACGTAATTTTTGTACCTACACTCTGACTCACAGTCGCACACGTGCGATGTACTTAAGGAATTAAAGATAAAATTATTGAGCAACACATTGGTGGGTGACTGGGCTCATTTCTCTAACGTCCCACTAACCTTGCAGCGGACTAGTTAATGACATCAATTGTAAATGGTTACCTACCTACGTATTATATATAGCTGTATACAACTATACAACTATCCACTCTGTAGCTTTACATTTATGTATGCGTTAAATTGAACAATAGACATGGACCATACAGGCCATACACTAATGCCCCATCATGGGAGATGGGACATTGGTAATAATAACTACCGGCAAAAATTTTGTGGAATGGATAAAAGGTTTTGTTTCTTAAACACCGTTTTATTTGCTGGTTCATTAGTGTAAATGAAATGCTTTAATATAGTTCTGGAAAACTGAGTAATCACGAATATAGCGAACACAATCACTAGAAATATTCAATATATTTGCACAAATCGTGAAGTTTATTTGTAAACTCCCACGATGTTTCAAGGCAGACAATTTATATCTATTTCTCTCACTATCGCATAAATACAATAACATGCAATTTATGCGTTCCCCTGTTCTGATTTCTGATCAAACATCCTAGGAAGGTGTAGTCGAATCCTAACTAAAGGGCATTACAAAAATGACATCTACTAATTTCATCCAAAATTGCTCGAATTATGACCCAAAACTTGCAACCAATCCATTCACCTTTTCTACTATAATAATTTAACAGGCAACTTAAAACGGTAACAGAAGCAACTTTTGCAGAGGTCCGCCAGTCCTTCAGGGCCAGGGTACTTAATATTCACGTATTAGATAATCAACGTATAAATGATGATAATTTGATAAATGATACATACTTGGTATTTAACATATGAATCAGTTCATGTAAATCTCCAATTCCGTACGACGACTTTATTTCGCCAAATTTTCAGTTTTTACAGGATGACAATTAGGAATTTCGTAATGTAAATTATTTCAATAGTAGTAATTAAACATTTTGACAAATTGATAACTTTCACTTAGAGGCATGAGATTTTTTGCATGCAGCTCTATGCAAATCACAATCACAATAATATTCATGTTTTTCTGAAAGAACAACAATTACACCATTACACTACATTACAAGCATCATATTATATGATGCTTGTGCTTGCTTTCTCAGCATTTATATTTGTGTATAATGTTGAATGCAAAAATAAATCATCTTTGTTTTTGAAAAATCAAACCATTATTTCATATTTCACTGTTTTTTGGTTGCACTCACCATTGAGAACAACTAGATGCTGTCCGGTTCCAACACTGCTTAATTTGAATGTTTTGATTTGAAATGGAATTGAATGTGCGTCGAAAAGGTCTTGAGATTACAATACGAAAGTGCGGTTTATCTGAGGTCGAGTCGAACTCAAAACTCAATTATCTTAATATAAGGAAGGGGGTTGTTCGCAAACAATCAAGTAGAAAATATGTATTAATTACATAATTTCATGTACATTAGTAATATTATTCATATTAATGTCTTTGAGATAAGTTCCTCCCATTCACATACCACAAGTTGTTATATCACATTAATCACATCATGTCAATAGTTGTGCGTTGAATTAATGATTTTTAATCTGTCATAATTCATAGCCATCAATCAGTGATAGGTCAGCAGATATCAGGCTTCATTTTTTCGTAAACTTGTTCACCTCATTTATTGGTTGAACTTTGGAATCTACAGTTAATAGTTACATTATTGTAGTTGTCTAGTCGCACGAAAGGAAAAATCAGAACGATAGCTGACACTGACAACGATTAAAGTGGTTGTAGCAAGGCCACTGTTTGCTGTGTTCAGAATTAAATTGTAAGACAATTATGGAAGCTCATTTGCAGCGGATGGAAGTAGAGTTGAGATTGTTACGTAAGAAGTACTTCCATTTGCAACAAACGATCGAGGAGAAAGTAGATGGACATGCAAAAACTATACTCGCGGAATTGGAAGATGGTACATTGCCAAAAGTTTATTGTTTATAATTACATATTTATATGCAAACAATTTATATCTGCACAATAATATATGTTCGCATTATCCTATAATAGCATATTTAAAGTAAATGACTTTTGTAAATTTTAGAATTTGTGGAAAAAGCGCTGCAAAAGGTACTTGAGAAATTGGGCACTACAATATCTTCAGCAGTAATTTTAAAACCTGGGTCCTTGGTATCGGTTGACCCTGAAAGAGTTGACGATGGAATTTCGCAAATTCAGCTACAAAGTGGTAATACTACACTGCATTCGTGCATTCAGAGAGTATAAATGCAATTCTCATACTTGTAGAAAAATTGTATTATTGGGATACATTAAAGATGTTTGAATATTCAATAGCTGGTCAAATAAATGGAGAAATGATTGCAGCAAACATTAAGACAGAACCAATAGATTATGATGAAGTCAATTCTGTAGAACCTGAAGTTCTTCACTTTGGCTACGATCCTACCCACTTTGACAGCATGCAAACGGAATGTGACCTAGGCGAAACTGAACATAATACTATAGTTATAGAAAACTGTGTAGGATCTCATGGTTTGTTAGGAGGTGAGTCCACTTCTTCAAATCTATTATGTTGATGAATGCTGTTTTCAGTTCGTTCTAATTAAACTAATAATTAGCGCATAAAGCAAACAGCTACCTCCTTTAATAAATGACCAAATAATTGGTCTAGCAAGAACTAATTCTGTTGGCTTTTCATGGAAGATAATTCTCAAACCAAGTACAGATAAATTTTCAACATTATTACAATTTCCTGCTGTTGGATAATTGTGTTATTTCAGAAATTGAAGAAGATGCAGACGATTTACCTATTCTTGACCAAATGGGATACTCTTCAGATTTCAATGAGCTGGAAGATCAAGCTGAGCCCATCGCTGAACGAACTCCTACTCTCAGGGATAGAACTCCAACAAAACCTCCAGTATTAAAGAGTGTGTACGAAGACACGGATATAAAACCTACAGAAAGATCCAAAGAAAAACTCAGGGAAAAGACTAAAGAAAAAACTGCTATCAAATCTGCAGCTAAAAGTAAGAAGCATCGATGTGCTGAGTGTGGAATGCAGTTTTCCAATGAAAGTTTTCTTCGACGTCATATGGTCAAACATTTAAAGTCCAGACCGTTTAACTGTGCTTTGTGTCCAAGGTCTTACAAAAACATGGCTCACCTTCGTCGGCATCTGAAAACCAATCATTCAACTAGTGATAAAACTAATAAAGAGGTAAAAAAGAAAGAAAAGAATGTTAAATCTCCGTCAAAGCCGAAAGCCGAAGATTCATTGGAAGTGATTGGTAGCAGGAACAATTATGACTGCAGCATCTGTGGAAAACATTTTAGTTATCCGTCTCATTTGAAACCTCATCTACTAAGCCATGCTAGGAAGCTAGCAAAGAAAGGTTCTAGTTAGAACATAGAAATCTATTTAAGCCAACTACATGGAAGTTGACTAGAGACAGGTTTTCAGTGTTTCATCTCATCCACACTTTGTTAAATTACTATTAGTGATTTGGTGGCGTTATTTTGCCATGCGTTTCAGAACTGAGCATTCATTTTGTAATTACATTAAGTAAGCTGTAAAATCCTTTTATTTTTTAATGACTAAATAAATATGTTGGATCTGGATTATAAAATATTGTGAAGATTGGTTCAGCCAACTTTTCTAAAACCATTATTTTGTTTTGAATTGAAACTATTGCATTTGATTACCCATGAATAGTACAAATTTTGAAACAATAATAAGTATGGGTTTTACAACGATAAAGAAATCTTCTACTCTAACATGCGTACGGTCAGAATTTGGTCTTGCCTAGTGTGTAATTTCTATTTTATGAGATTCTGATAAAAACTCCACACCCCACCGTGCAGTGCTTTTCAAATAAATTATTACAACATGTGACGATCCAATTCCAAGATACTGCAAATGGTATTTAATTGCTGAGATACACATTCCACACCACAGGGCTAATTTGTAATAAATGACATTTTTAGTTTCTGTCTGTCTTTTAAAATAGGACAAAACAATTAATCATAAATATGGATTTATATATTGTATATTTCACAACTGCAACCAGCATTCAGTCATCAATCTATTAATTACATTCAAAACAATTGTTTTCAAGTTCACATTTTTATAAATCACAATTTATGTACACGACTGAGTCTTGTAGTATTTAGTTCGGTTGGAGCTTCTTCCGGGCGTAATTGCAGAAGGTGATGTAGGCTCAGAGTAATTCACTGTCGGCTGTGAATCACCAAGTTTGGAAAGGGGAGCTTCAGGTAACTTGACTAAATGAGCTTTAACCCACAATTTGATTTTTGTTGCATCTGGTCGTATAGAAGGATCATGGGATACCATTTCTTCAATTTGCTCACACTAAAAATGTTACATAAAGTCACATTTAAAGTTTAATACAAGTAAATATGAACTGGTGTAATGTTTTATCGCATATTTTGAAATACCTCAAGCTGATAATTTTGAGAAAATTCGGTTGGAAACTCTAGCCTTCTCACCCGGGTAAACATGTCATACTTTTCCATATCAGTGGAAAATGGAATAAGAAGCTCCAAAAAAATCAATCCCAACGAGTAGATGTCAACTTTATAGTCATAAGGTTCTTTCCGGAGCTACAGTCAGATGGAATAGTTTAGATTAGAACCATGCATGAATAGTTTGCATTTACGTTTCTGGGTTTCTGTTAAGATCATAGAGTACCTGCTCAGGGCTCATGTACAATTGAGTGCCAACATGCCCAGTTAAGTTTTTTCTAACAGTAAAATTATTATATTCTTCCGATGGACTCCCGCGATTTTCCGCTTCAAATTCGGTAATCGCCGTAGTGGCTAAACCAAAATCTCCAATTTTTACTGTTAGAGACGCATCCTCACCATTGACGCTGTCGCCAGCCAAAAAGATGTTACTTGGCTTCAAGTCTCTATGAATTAACTTTTTGGAGTGCACATATTCTACAGCTTCAACAATTTGAGCAAAAAGTTTGACCACTTTAAATAAATTTCTATCCTTCTCAGCACGCAGCCAATCCTGCAATGTCCGTTTTTGACACAATTCTTGTTGAATATACAAATACATCACAGTACTATTGTCTTGCTCGCTTTTTGTATCACCTATATTCTCCCCATCCCCGCAACTTGAATTACTAAGAGAACTTGAGAGTTTTGGCTCTTTACATTCCACGTTGTTTGTGCTTGGAGAAATGCTTAAGGTGGTTGGACGGAAAAATCCTTTTCCAGAGACCGAAGAGACAGAATTGTCTTCCCACATTGGAATAATACTGCTTCGTACCAATGGATCTGACTTCCCCATGTCCGAATTTATATTAATATTAGGCACTTTCTCAAATGGTATGTAATCAGAGGACGCTTGACTACGACTTTCAAAGACGATAAACGAATCATTTGGATCCTCACTGGGAGTATTTGGTACTGAGATCTTGGAATGATCAGGTTTCTTGCGGTTCACAATTGCATTTGTGAAGTCTGCCGAAGGACCGAATGATTCTGAAGGATACTCCATTGTTGCACTGCACGAACCACTGCATCTGTCATAAATACAACCATTTTTTAATGATCTCTGACACAAATTCCTTCACTTTACATGGTGTCGTCTGAGATTTGAGGAATAACATGCTAAATGAACAAATAAAATATATTTAATGAAACTATTACTAACAGAGGGTACCAGGTACCACTACAGATGTCTGCTTTTGAATTCCACATTATATGTGATCGGAGACAATATTTCTTACAAAACTTTAACCCTGAACGTTTTCTCCTCTAAAATCGCAGTAAATAAATATTCGGGGATTCCCTAGATATTCATCGACAGAATAATTATGGTATTGTTCAAGACAAACATTCTCTAACTTCTTATTGTTAGTATTTTATAAATAAACTGTAGCAAGCAACTGCTTTTCTCACTTTCTCTAAAATTTCAATTTGAAAAGAAAACAAATGGTAAAATATTTCAGATTATACCTAAAAACCAAAGTTGATGCATACACGTGAGAAGCTCCATTAGCTATCGAACACAAACTACATCGGTGTCTTGAAATTTTTCAATTCTTTATTTTTACACTGCGCCAGGTCCAGCAAAACCGGTTGGTAACAGAAAAACACGTAAAGGTGGGTCGTGCAAGGTACACGGCGCAGAACACCGGATTTCTGTTTCTACACTTTTCTCCACCGCTTTTCATCCGTTTTAATTCAAACTTGGTATGCAGACGCAACTCAACAGTATAAACATAGGTTTTTTTTCCAAATTTGAACCCTAAATATTCGGGTAATATCGGTTTAACATGCAAATAATATAATTTAGTATGCATAAGGGCTGCTGTCCACAATTACTATCCGATTGGGCTGAAACTTAGTAGATAGTCTAAGAAGCATGGTAGAAACACAGGTAATTGTTAAAAGTCCGAAATCGGGGTCAAAAATACCTGGTTTTTTAGTGGAAATATTGGATACGCTCTGGTGACCAC
>JABASC010002293.1:0-18230 GCA_019776185.1 Plutomurus gul | reverse complement strand
AAAACATAAAGTAGCAGATGTAATTTTGCCCGGATGACAAAGTCACTCAAGTGATGAAATTAACAATGGACATGCTGCTATATATTTCATTGCACTATACAATAGTTCGTAATTTATATATATATATAGTTCACCGTCGAAATCTTTACTTCTCGGGGACTATGCATTAGTGTGTTGTGTAATATGTATCATCCTTTACGCTCGTGTGCGTAACAGAAAATGTACCTGTAGAATTTTATTTTTTGTGACCTGCTTATTGCCTGACAGTTGGAAATGATTAAAGAACGGGTTTTAGAAGGTGATTAAAGGGACTGTTCACTAAAAATAGAAACCTTACGCAATAGAGAATAGTGTTACGGAATCAGCTTTCTTATTCACATACGACAATGTGTGCATGGAACATGATAATTATAAAGGCTCAAATACTACCTAGATTCAATTATAATTCTGTTCTAATGTAAACACTTACAGAAATAATAAAAAATATTCAGAACGAAAAAAATATGTTTGATTCATCGTGATTATTTCGAAATATGAGATACATTACTTCATGAGAAAAGTTTCCCCATTTACTTTACTTTTAAATAGGCATGCTATTTGACTTTCTTCAGATTGTACCCCCCCCCCTTCCCTAATTATTTTATACTTTCTCAAAGATGCCACTTTGAGAAAATGTTTATCGGTCTCTTTTGCCTTTAAAAAACGCAGTGCACGAATTGTATGAGACATCACTTATGTTGAGTACTAGTAAGAGCTTCCACTTTTACATGCTACAAGGTTAAATTGAATGTGGCTAAGACGATTTACCTTACAGAGCACTCACTTCAGTCGTTGACTAAATTGCGTTGGAGTATCATTTCATTTGCTATTTCTCCATTGATCTGATCTTCCTATTAAGCCTGCACTTCGGTATTCAGTCCATTCGCATTCCTGACAAACTCCATTTCTCTGACACACATTAACTTTCTATCTGTCCATTTCGAATATATTACATTCACATAAAATAATTGTACGAAGTACATGACACTAGACATGAAAAAGCTGTTAGAAGATTATTGAAAGGAGAGTGCAAGGATAAAGCACCGAAAATGAACTTTTGGGTTAAATTATTAATGCATACCACTACTTGTTGTACGTGTCTATCACGTGTTGTAGCATTGAGTTAAAATCTATTGTAATTGTAACTCTCAAAGCCGTGCTAAAAGTTAAAGTGGTTTATGGTCCGTTTTAATCTTGCTTTCTCTATTGGTTAATTAAGCGAGTGTATTAATAGGACTTATTTCTGTAAAGCGAGTTTCAACATCAAGTCAGGAAATTGGAGTTAGATTTCTGTCAGTTTCAGGTAGCTCTATGGAAAAGGATGACTGCCCTAATGATACAAGAATGCCCGCTTACGTATCTAATAATAAGCATATTACAATCGAGGTTTGGTGAAAGTACAGTATTATAATTTCAAAGATAATGATATTATGTGTGGATTACACCAAGGCAATTTCCTCTACTTTTCAATGCCACATGCTATAGGGGTGATAAGTTACACATTGTAGTATGTAAGATGCATTGCGGGGTTTGGGGTCGGTTTTTTGAGTGCACATAAATTACCTAGATCGTTGGAGATATGGTTACTAGCTGTCTTTTCGAGTAAGTTACAGTGGATAGAATCAAAATTCAACTGATAAATAAGCCTACCAATCGACGATGAAAGATGATCAATCTAATCGATATGTAATTAATATAATTATAATTAGCTGTTTACGCCTATTTCTACACCCTGATTATCGGAAATATTGGGAAAAGTATGATTATTACTAAATGTAATATGTACTATATTCTGCCGTCTTAACATGGCACAAAACAACCCCGACGCCAAAACCCACAAAAAAACCGGGGTCAGGGTTTGAAGTGAAAAACCGAGGTTTTAACAACTCCATTTGTAACTGGCTATTTTGGGCCTGCACTCTGCATCTGCATGGAATGTGCACTTCACAAGCACTGTACCCAAGTAAATATGAGAACAAAACATATTATACAGTAGTAACCTTCACATCCAACTGTTAGCCCGCAGCGTGTGAATGTAGAAATCAATGCATTAACTCTCTCGTACTTTTGTCTGCAGTTTTTAACCGGATTACTCTTTACAACTTCACATAAAAATCAACTAAATTTGTAATAATTGTAGCCCAGACTGACTGCATCAGTTGTCACTGTGATCATAGGTGATTAATTCTGACATTGTGAAAGTAAAGCGAGAGCGAGTAAAGACCAAGCGACAACGGCTTTTCGAGAAAAGGTTTTCAGTGTAAAATTATGTAATAAATTAAATTTAAACTCTATATCTATGTAAACTACAACTTATTAAAAATACCTACTTATACCACCCACCAGCCTCTGAAAAATCAATCCTGACAAGTCCTGAACGTTGCGAGACCTGTTTGGGAAGTAAAACAATGTTTTATTTAATTCCATATTTTTTCATAAAAAGTTCTCATAAAACCATCACCCATAATTTATGTTTTACGTTTTTCCTTTCAAAATCGATTCTCGTCAAATGTTCTGCTAATGCAAAGCAGTAAGCGTAAAAATATTGCAATATACCATTTACTTTCACCATACCGTTTGGATATGCGTTTTCTTTTTCTCTGTCAAAATCAATTCCTAAAATATTTATGATAGCTGTGCCAGATGCAGATGTTACAAAACATTAATGTAAAAAGAGTTTATTTGGGAAAGTGATGAGTGATGAGAGATGCCTGAACCAGTAATGATAGCGAGGTATTGACGCACAAGAAGCAATCAGCACTCTATATGTAGATATAGCGAAAATTGCGCATTTGTGATTGGATTGTGAATCAAGAAAAGGACCGTTTCTTTAAGGATCGTTCGTATTTCACTTGGTAATCAAATATTTTCTGGACAATTGGTGAAAAAAGACCTCACCAACATTTGGCAACTGCCCTTTATTACATAATAATGATTCAGGTACGATAGAATTACATAAACAAGACCTGTTGTAGCACCATCATATACGAAATATAATTAGACACCAAATAACAACAATTATACTTACTTATCATATCAGTATACATTTAATAATAATAAGGTATGTGAAAATGGAATGGTACAGATAGAATGTTCCTTAATCCAACGTATTTAGAACAGGGTGTTGAAAGAATTTATACATGTATTCAAGTTGGTATTGATTTCTAATTATGGGATAAAAAAATTGACAATTTGGAGGTAATGTACTTTTGATATCAGTTAAAAAAATCAGTAAATCGATTGGTAGCATAATATTTGAAGTCAACGACAAGTTGCCAATTCCAATTCGTGAAGAAATGCACTTTATGGTGGCGTCTGGCGTGTGAGAGAAAGTGAAAACATAAATGTGCATCAATTTTCATTCATACGACTAGAATAGACCTATTTCACCCTGCATACACATACGGCTAAATAACTATGGTAAATCTTCAAGATCAAATGTGAGATTACAATTTCAATCTTCTTTGATGCTTTTACAAAAAGTAACGGGTGAACAATGTAATTTTCAAAAAGTTCAACATGGTGGCAACGAGTGATTAACTGAACAATTCATAGAACTTTACAATATAATAATCTGCATTTATAATTCTTTATTCTAGAATTTACGTGTGTTTATGACTACTATAGAATATTAAAAACATGCGCAGTACATCTCGTTTTCTAAATTATTTTACGATATATAGTTATGTATGTTATGTTAGATTTAAAATTCTTTAATCCTATTTCGTGTTGATTGATGATGGCTGACATTGTAATTGATTATGTTGCATGACTTTAGATTGTCGAAGAGATTTTTCGAAAACCAATTTGTTGGCAGCTAACGATCGAATGACAGACAAACACGGAGATGATATTAAAGCACTTTGAATGAAAAATAAGTCTCGGATTTAAATAACAATACAATATAATGACAGTTTTTTATAGATTCCATGAAAACAAGTGATGTTTGACGAGCATATCCCGTACTCCGTTTTTCACTTCGAATTGATCCTCCTTAGGGGATTTAAGTTCCCAGTCTGGATTCAAAGTGAAAGAAAATTGGGATAAAATTCTTAGCTCACATTTCAAACCGACCCAGCCGGGACTGTTGAGAAAACTCCAGGGATGATACCTTCAATAAATCAAGAATTCTTTCAACAGAGATTTCATATTAATCGGGTAGAGGATCACAGAACGAACAAGTACAAGACATTGTACAAAAAAACAGCTTTTAAAGTCTCACCATTTATTTACGACTTCTGTAGACGAACAAAGAATCTCTGTCCACAGATGGAGGACCTGCTCATTCAGTCCAAGACAGATGAGAGATCTCATCTTTATGTCCATTTGAACTTTTTCATGTGAACGATTTACCAGTTCCACGCAGCGGTACAGTAACTAAAAAGAAAATTCATGAAATTAAAATATATCATAATTATTTTCTCCCTTTGTTTACAAATGTTTTATAATTCGTTTCTTACTTCCTCCGGGCTGAGTACTTTTCCATCTTCATCCAGCCGGTAGGTTTTACATAAGACTAATCTTGAGTAGACTGATTTGTAATCTCTCTCTATTTCCTTCATCGCGACCTCTTCAATAAACATCCATGGATGAATCGGTCCAACTAAGGATGCGGGTTTCTTGATTCCTTGTTCAAATATTCTTTTCATAGCTGGACATAGAGCTCCCCTTACTAAATCTGCGATACCCTCAGTTACGGAATCATCACCCGCCGAGCTATATTGTTTAGATCTTTCATCAAGGATTATTACACACTTTGCAGGAAACCAGCCCCTATTAAACATTAAATTAAGGTTTAATGACTTTTGTGCAACATGGTGGTTTAATTACTGAGTAAATTATTAGTCTACTATCTTTTAGCACATTGTGATATTCTAAAGTAGAACAAAAGAAAACTGAAGTACCACAACCTTAAGCCATTGAGCTCTCCTATCCAACAATGCTCGTCTTTGCTGCTCATTATCGTCAAAATATCATTCTTTCGGAAGCCCAGCTCGTCGTCGTCTCGTCTTTCAAAATCTGCATATATGCACAAAATGTAAGATCGATGAACATTAGGGAAGCTCAATCCATTTTCTACTGTAATCAAATACCAGCTAATGCTTTTGCCCGCTTCGTTCCACTGGAGTAACCCTGAGTGAATTTTTCATGGTCTTTCGCATGGCTTTCTATGGAAAAATCTGGCTCAAGGCTGAACTTTGTAAATTTCTGATCGTTGGAAATGAAGTGACGACCAATTTGTAAAATTGCTTCATGTAGATCTACCATAAGTTCTATTATGTTGGAATAAACACATTTCATAATTTGAAAATCACACTCGCATTATTAAATAGTTGATTAATCATTTTTGTAATCAAGGAAAACATACCTGTTTGACGAACGTTTTTATTTTTCATATCCTCAGGCCCTCTGTATTCTCCGAAAATAGTTTTGAGCATATTTCCCCGGCCAGATTTTTCTGGTTTTCTATAATCACGTTTTTTGACACGCTTAGAATTTGCTGAGAAGATTGAACCATCAGATGCCAAAACGGAAGACTGTTTTCGTCTCTCTTGTTCCAAATTGTTACGATTCAAGCTCTCAAACTGGGATAAGTCAAGAGATTCGAAATCCTCAACTGCCGAGGGCAGATCCGACAGAAAATTGAATATCTCGGCTGAATTTTTTAGCTGCACCAAGTCGTCAACTGTAACCGCATACAAAAATTTCAAACTGGGATAAGTCAAGAGATTCGAAATCCTCAACTGCCGAGGGCAGATCCGACAGAAAATTGAATATCTCGGCTGAATTTTTTAGCTGCACCAAGTCGTCAACTGTAACCACATACAAAAATTATAGTCCATTATTAGGTGTACGTAACTATATTCCTTTATATAAGTTAACATGAGTGTGAGTGCAGTGCTACAGGTGCATTTGTTTCTGTTTACCTTTAAGTTTTATAAGAGCCAGCATTATTTTAAACAATAGCAAATCTCCTTCGGAAAAAAATAAGTCCCAAATCCTCAGCAGGATCTTCACATGAACCACCGACGCGAAAAGTGTGAGAAACCATGTAAATGCTATAAGTCCCAATTCTATATCATGTTCTTTGAGAAGTTGATCCACATTAGGGAAGTATTGGGCTACATAGCGAGACAGAACGAGACTATCTGTTCTGATCCCAATAAAGTCAGATGAAAAGTAAGATCCGGGAAGGATTTCTTCGATTATTGTACACATCAACCAAAAGCAATCCTCTTCTTCCATAAAGAGAAGCAAATGAGCTACGATTGTCCCGAATCCTTGGCAATAGCCTATTTCTGGATACAACCATGCTATAGCTCTGAGCAGACGACGCAAGCGAGGAATTCCAGGGGAGTCGCACTTTGTAAAACAGCCGTTTACGGGTAAAATTCGTGTTAAATCCTTCTCAATATGTTTGGCATAAGAAAAGTATTCATTAGCTGTAGATTCACGTATTATTTTCCAATAAGGTTGATTGGATGGATTAGCTCTCTTCTCTAAAGCTCCACTTAAGCGCAGCCATAATTGTGGCCGAAGAGAATGTGGAATGCCAGTTGACATCATTTCCCATAACTTTTGGGTTATGGGAATTTTCAAAGGAATTGAGTCCCAGGACAGTTCTACAACCTCTTCTCTGCTATGAGAAAATTCCAAGTAGGCAAGCCATTGTAGTCTGTGAAATAAAAGAAATGCACTGCTACACACAATGTTAATCTTAATTATTATATTAACCAAGAACATAGTTAATACTATACTTTTGAAATTCCGATGAAATTGTTGAGATTCTAGTATGAATGGCTTTTGCGTTTATGTGAGGTGTAAGGTCAATCAATTAAGAAAGGACAAGTACATTTCACCCAACTTACCCGCACACAAATACGATTTTATTTTTCTATTTTGTTAACACAGTTTGAGTAATTGAGCATAGAGATGTGAGAAAATAACTTAATAATAAACACTTGATTATCTATTCATAGCACACAGTATATGCATCTAACAGTGTCTAGAAGAATCAATTTTTAACATTGGTTGCAATGGATAATTTAACAGCTTCAGTGTTTCTGCACGTCTCAAAACACATTGAGATCGGCAAGTTAGAATGATGTAAGTAGAAACGACGCAGACTTCATTTGCATTCAATGCACTTCAAATTCCGCAAATAGACATTTTGTGAAGGAATTATCGTCGGTTGTGGGTCTCGATCGTACAAATATGACAACCCGATGGCCATAGTCTTTCCTTAAAAATCAATGAAATCATAAATACATTATTTCAAGCGTAACGAATTGTTAACGGATGCTCTCCGTCAATGTACATTGTTGTGAATAATAGCTTAATACAATAACTGTATAACGAAAACAAATATTTCTTTATTTCATACTTGAGGTTGAATAATCCAATGCAGCTACTTCGTTATTGTACTGGTAGTGCCTAATAAAGTGTCGATCGTTTATATCCCAAATTCGAACTTTGCCATCCGAACCTGCAGTGGCCACAAGCGAGGGAGAACCCTCCATTGTACTAGCAAGGGAATAAAAATATTATTAAAAACTTCCCATAAAGATTCTACTATGAAGCCATCCGACCCCAAAACCTCCAACTATCCGAGTTCCGGTCGAGGGGTACTATACCTTATACATGGGGAGGTTAGTAGGGCACCGAACTTGGGTGGGATACCCCACCCACGTTCTCTTCGCCTAGGTACGAGGTTTTGGGGTTCCGAGGTGACGATGAAAGACCCGAGAATATCATCTTGTCTCACATCTCACCTCGAGTGGCTAAAGACTGACACACCGAAAGCAACATTGTTGTTAATTTGAACTCACCGCACGGCGTTTACGGGATGAGCAGTACCACTACTTTTATCAAAATGCGCTTTGAATGCAAAGTCTCGAGTTCTGTCACTAGAATTTATATGCTCTATTGAGGTTCTACCTTCGACGCTCCCAACCACGTATTTCTAGAAAATATTTAAAATAAACATTATACCTGAAGCGAATAAAATAAGTTGTCTGGTAATACTATTTGCTTCATAAAGTTTTAATCACCTTCTTGTCTGAAAACAAATCAATACATCTGCTTTGATAATTGGATTGGGCTGTTTTCCTTACAACCATTGGTCGGCCTATATTTCGTAAATCCCAAACGTTTATCATTCTTCCTGCTGTAGCAACAACCAAGAGTTCATCAAGGACTTTCATGCAAAAGACCTAAGAAGTATTTGTTCATTATATTATTTTTTTATTATGTAAAATCAGTAAATGGTAATAGGCAGCACTTTTCTTTTTGCTAACAGATTGATTGTATTTATATACCTGGTTGTTTTGGCTTAGTTGTGAGATATTTTTTTGTGTTCGGGGATCCCACATCTTAACGCAGCTATCCCAGCTACCTGTGAGCAATATTTGGTTTGCCTTGGAATAGTCCACACAACAAATGGCATCATCATGACTTCCAATGACTTTCTCTGTAAGATTTCATAAAGTAAAATGCATTGCATAAATGATGTGATGTGTGTGAACAGAACCTATTCAAATTGTACAATAAAAACAATTTTACAGTTATCTGATAGACAGTGAACACAAAACGGATGTATTATGACAAAAGAGGCTAAACCGAAATTTATTTCTAATTGAGAAATTGCCCCATTCAAACTAATTTTAGAAGTGGTTATTCGTCTTATTGTCGGCTTTTGTTGTTGACATCATAGGGCGGAAATAATACATTGTACCTTGATTTGGCGTGTTATCCGAGGCAAAGCTTGCCCAGCAGAGTTGATCATCCAATCCACCGTAATATATATTTTTACAATCCTAAAAAATGTAATTATAAAAATAAATAGATGTATAAATGGAAATATTGTTATCGGTTCGGAAGACTCATAAGCAGGCACTGTAATAGCTGTCAGAATTTACTCACCGTTGCCACACATCCTAAAATCGGATGCCTCCCTTTAGTCCAATATTTTAGCCAATTAACTTCGGTGTCATACATTCGACAGCTTCCATCCCATGATGATACTACAATGTAACTGTCATTTGAATCCGGAACATACTTGACACTACTAATTGAGTCTTTCATTGATTTTGACACTCTCAGCTCAACATCTACATCATCCTCGCATTTCTCCAAACCATTCTTGCACTTGATTGACTTGACACTTGATGACACTTTTGCCGTTGACATATTTATAGATTTCT
Source organism: Plutomurus gul (assembly GCA_019776185.1). Lineage (NCBI taxonomy): Eukaryota > Metazoa > Arthropoda > Collembola > Entomobryomorpha > Tomoceridae > Plutomurus > Plutomurus gul. Next base: position 8,988 of record JABASC010002293.1, on the reverse strand, counting down.
TGTTTTGTCTAATGTAAAGATGTGGTAAAACTGAATGCCGTAGTGTAGACACGCTTTCTTGTCCCGTGACAATCACCAATTAGAAAAGTCAGTTCACAAAATGAATTATTTTGGTTTGGTTGAAGATAATCGGCAATCGGTCACCCAAAGACTATAATGACAAGATTGTTTGCCACCAAAAATCAAGTTTACATTCGCGGGTATTTGTTGTACAAAAACTTATTCCCGACCAATGTGAGACACCTAATACCTACAGACTTAAAATATCTCATTTGTGAGTGTTGGTGATTCAACGCCGATTAATGAAGATGCAATTCAGAGAAATGAAAAACAAATCTTACAGCCAGATATGTTGCATTTTAGATTTTGATTGATTGTCGAAATGGTGAATTTTTCTATATCTTAATATTAGAGAGTCAGTCGATGCACTCGAATATCCTTTCTGAATGAAAGTCAAGAATATGAAAGAATGAAATTTTTAAGATCTTACCTTATGGAATGATCTTCAGTGAAAGGGATACCCAGGAGTTTATTCGAACTTTGTTCAGGTCCATCTTCTTCCTCGATTCTAAAGCCGAGTTCATCATATCCAGAGTCATCCTCCACAACATCAGGAGGCCACATGGAAGGTGTGACCGCAGACTAATTACGAACAAAACCGTTTCATTTCTTCATGTCATGATTTTACTTTTTTGTATAGACCAATAATTTTGATAATTTTTCCTTTGAATATTTCTTCATACAATATATTTAGTACAAGAATTGGCAAACTATAATTAAATATATAAATCATCTAGATTTAATACAAACTTTTAACGTGTAATCAGGTGTTGCAACATCGTAATGTGTATGATGACTCGAACTAACTTATTTTTCAGTTCAATAAGTTTGAAAGCAACTCATTAATTTTAAATTCAAAGAAAGTGTCGAGGGTGAAAGTAATATGGAAAAAGTTGCTCCTATTAGCTCTTAAGAAAAATGGCTGCATTCACAATTAAATAGGTAACTTTAGAAATATTACTTACGAAACTCACTCCAGCCTTCGGGCTGACGACTTGACACAATCCACTTTTGTCCGTGGAGCAAACGAGTGTTTCCGGATCAGCATCGTCACAGGCGGATTCCACCAAAGCCAATTTCTGTAAATTATTTTCCATAATAGTAGTTTAAAACCATCACCAGTAAAGATTTCCACTTTATAATAGATTGTTGCAATTTTCTAAAATCTGGGTTCTTCGTTAATGTAACTATTTAAATTGCACCAGTCTTAAACAACTTTGTTAAACTGTAGATTGATTTCCGATGTTTTTGAAAAAAGAAAAATATTTAATTTTTTGTTTGTCTCCAACTCTCATACTAAGTTACTACCTGTATACAAGTAAGTATACTAAGCAGTCGATTACTTGCAGATGATCTACTTAAAAGAAATTGTTTGCAGCAATAAGAGTCTGGTTCACGGTCTTATTCATGTTACTATGTGTGTATAAACTAAGGGACACATGCATGAAAACTACTACGTTGCAAAAGCTAATAATTGTGATATATGTAAAAGCCATCGGTACAGTGAGTCTATTAATCATCCATATCTGTATGAGTACCAATTTATAATAATTCATTGGCTTAATCAAAAACACCTATGTTAACCGTAAAACTGTAATGCATATAATATTGTGGTATTCTTCAAGCGAGGGAGTGCTATACACCACACCAATGAAAATGTGTGATCGAATCTATGAATAACAAAAATGAATTAACCTCTGTGGTTAGAAAATAACTAGAGGTACAAAAGAAAGAATAAAGCTGCATCTGGCACAGATGGTGCAAATTGACAACCCCCTATAGTATAGAACGTTTATGTTAAATACACGCCCTCGGTTTATTGCAACAACACAAGGATTAGCATTTTATCATAAGTATTCAAATCGTTAAGTTATTTTATGCTCCTTATTTCAATGCACGACATCTAAACAAATTAGACAATGTTTTTGTTTTTGCCTGACAAAAGCACAAAGGAATCAGTCGAAAAACTCGAAGCCTAATAATTTTGTTAAAACTATAATTTCTTTATTTCAATACCAGTATGGACTGTTATGCATCGTCAAAGGCTTTGTCACACAGAATTCACATTGATCGGTAGCATGCAATTCATGTCCTCACCAAAAATGACCTTGTAACGAAATGAAACTTCCATAAATAGATACAAAAATTGAAAAGTTTGTAAATAACGGTGTTTGTATGTGAACAATGCAGTAAAAAAGGATTGTGTTTTAAAACTTTAATATTAACAATTTGGAGATACAGATTTGGCATCACCATCTGCTGTTTGTGCAAATATTTCTAATTACTATTTACAAATGTATATACCTACTGTGCAATAATTGTTAGCTAATTAGCACGTACCTAGGTATACAGAAATTAGGTATTTATCAATATTGAATTGGTGTAGTGAAGAAAATATGGATTCATGCTATCACTCATTGAGGATATATTCGTGTTTGAACAAACAATACTTTCCAACATACGTGTATATATCATTTGCACGCGTTTGTGAGACTAGACTGCAAAATATATTTGTTTTGTATAAAACATGATGCCAATACATGATGCGTTTCCGACAAACTTCCTAACATAATCAGCCATGTATAACCCAAATGGTCTCCATAAATTATTTGCATAACAATAATAATTTGTGGAACAATTGTGTAGGTTTCTTTGGGCAACTTCGAAATTCAATCTGAACACAGTTTACATATTACGAATGTATATCATTTTTAAGTGAATATTTGGTGAATTATAATGAGAATCCTACAAGCTGTCGGAACTACCTGTATCGATTTGTAATGCACGCACAGCTTTATGATAATCTACTATAAATCTTGCATCTAAAAAATGATATCGATACTGTCACTACGAGTAAATTGTATTTGAACATTTTTTTATTAAATTAAACCCAATTACGTTAATTATTTATGAGAAAGTTCTAATATTTACGAGTATTAGCGTGATTCTGTTCAGAAACGACTTTCTCTCGTTGGTTGAGCATAGAATACAAAATTAAAATGATTATTTAATTGTCTAATTAGGTGAAAGTATTAAAGAGGAAGTTACATGTACTGTGTTTCGTCCCACGTAGCCTTTCCTGTCATTGGAATTGGCGTGAAAGAATGACTTTGCGAAATCCATCATGAGATCAACACCTTCCGCGGACGAAAAAGCTCTCAAACTTCACTCTTACTCTCTCTCTCTCTTCTCTTCTCTCTATAGACTTTTCTTTTTTGATGTTTGAAAGATTTTACTTCACCTTTCACCTTTCACGTTTACTCCTCTCCTCCACGTCACTTTCTATCACTACAGGTATTCCCATTTTCAGTGTCGATCCATTGGCATACTTTCTCTTCAAAAAATAATAATCCACATATGGAACTATTTCACGTATGATTATATAGTACACTATCAATATACAGTTTTGTGTCCGTGAACTGCCCGTGCTCACACACTCGCTTATTTTTTCTACAATATATGTTTTCTGAAATGTATACGCGTGTTGGTGTATAAAACAGAAATAACTACTAACTATGTATTATAGACTAGTAACAGAATTAACTGGCACAGCACTGTGTATGAAATACCGTGGAATTAAGTTTGTTAGTGAATTAGACTCTGGAGCTGACTTGAGCTAATTTGTTTTCTTCTTAAACATATGGGCTGAATGAAGTGAATTGTTCCCGGAATGCGACGAAGCGGATTTTCCCCAATAGCTCCGAGTCGGCATGCGTGTCCGAATGAAATACACTTTCTCTTCAGTGCTGCTGCTGCTGCTACATAGCTTCTAGCACTGTGTAACTTAAGCAAGTGTAACCGGAGCTACGGGTGGCTCTAGCGTGCTTCCTCTTCGTAGTAAATATTAGACGTAATAGTTCTGAAGAGGAATTATAACGGGACGAGACCAGAGGCAATAAAAAGGCAGACTGGAGACAGACATCTAATAGAAAGTACGACGAATGCAGCAGCACCGACTATGTACTACCACATATATTTTGTACGGGACAGTTTTCCATTTCTACAGTCCTGCACTTACTTAGCCATTGTAGTGGATGACGACACAAAAAAAGTACATATGCATGCATGCATGTGCACATATTGTAGTCGTTCCTTACTTAACCGATCCTACATATGTACGTTAAGTAAATATCGTATCCGTATCACTTTATTGCAACACAACCAGAGATCAATACGGAGATCCCATAGGTCATGTTTTGGATGTGTGGGAAGAAAAGACGTCATAGCGAATTTATTCGCAGCAACGGAATCGTAGAGTTCTAGAATGTAGAATGTATATAGATAATAAAGATGAAACGCAGTTTGGGCCAAGCAATATTTATTGGTGGTGATTAAGTGTGTTTGTATAGATGCAAGCAAGTTGGGTGCTTCGTTCCGTAACTTGAAAGCTGAAATTATTTCTTAACAGGATCCCTGTGGTTTATGTAAACAAATAATCGACTAGTTTCTATGCATTTTCCGAGCTACTGTTTTAATTTATTGTTCAAGTCAAACTATTTAATTAATTTGTAGTTGAACATCGTATTGCAACGTAGTATACGTGCTATTATGTTCTCATCACTAATTTATTAGCACCACTCGCTTGAGATGGTTTGTGGCTTTATTAGATTTCCGGTTGACTTGACAGTCACTTACAGTAGAACTTTATGGTTGGCTGCAGTCTACATTATTGAGACTGTGGTTTACGACTGTTTCTAAGTCAATTTCTTGTTATAGAAGCGCCAACACAATTCAGGAAATAAGTACATGAAACTTTCTCGACTGTAAAGAAAACCTTTATCGTTAACAAGTGTAAGCTTTAAACGGACTTGTTGTAACATCTATATCATGTTTAACACACCTTTTATTAGCATGTAATAACATTTAATATTAATAATTAACGATTCGGACAGTAATGCAAATGCGTGTCTTCTTTTACGTTAGTAATACATTTGAAATGCTTTTAATGTATATGTATTATGTTATACACGGGTAATTCACATAAAAGTCCGATATAAACGCACTCAGGCGATTGGTAGTAACTACTACATATTTTGGGATGCTGCAAAAACACAATTAAGATATCGTATTCTAGAATCTAGTCTAAACTTGAATTCTTCAGTGATGTTTTCTTGGAGAATAATTCACAGGAGAACAGGACAAGTTGCGGGAATGTGAAAAAAGGATTGCTGTTTGCACTTTTGTTTTGCTGTAAGAAGAACACATAGTATCTCATATGAACATACATTTACAGCCGTTACAGATGCTTTGCCGTTTTTTTATGGGCGAAACACTTCGTTTTAGGCAACCGCTGCAGGTCTCTTTCTCTCGCTCTCTCTGTCAAGTAAAAACATGTCTAAGAAAATCCCAAGCCCTTGTGTCTGGTACTCGGGAGCTAATAACTTTTGTTTTCGGAGTGTTTATGGCATTTATTTATCTCTCCGAAGGTTTACGTCTTCCAGGAACGTTTCTCTTGTTCACTACACATTCAAGACAGTTATTGTGCGACACGCTCTCTTTATTAGATTTAGACGAGAGCTATTTAGGATATGTAAAAGTACTTTGTTAAATTGTTGTTTTAGTAAAGGGATTAAGGAAAACAACTTTTTAATTTAAGAGCTACATTTGAGTGTACAGAATCTATTTGCTAAAAAATACTTTACCACTAAAATAAAAATAAATCCTCTTACGCCTTTCACCGTTTAAGTGCATTATTATATATCAGTTTAGGATGTTTATTCTTTGCCAATATTTCTTTCTATATAAAAATAAATACTGAGAATTCGTCATTTGCTGGGAATACTGCATTGTCAATTGTCCGACAGATGTACATACCATTAAAATGTCTCAATGACAGATACTTTTAGCTGAATGCTGTAAAGTACTAAAATCCCTACCAGGCACACACTTTAACGATTAACTGCGAATCTACAAACTGTTGAATTGAACGCATTATGTGCAGAGCTTTCTTCAGAGTGCTTTTTTTAAATGACTAAGGCTTAAAAATATATTCAAAGTAGAATATAAATGCGTAAGAGTGCAAAAAATTCAAATATTTAGACTGAATACATTACATAGAAAAATTTCTATGAATACTTATTTATTACGAACGAGTTTAGCTGACACTGACGGCATCAGCATTTTCTCTTTCACGAAATGTAACAGAAAGCGACAAGTGTTCGTTATAAAGAGTAAACACGTATTTACTCCTTTTGCTCTTCTGCTGGTTGCATTCGACTTGACATTGGAAAAGATCACGATTTCAGACTGGTTGAAATTAATGTTGTGGAAACAGTGGAAGTACCCAGAGAAGAATTCTACGAACAGACTTGCAAACCTCTTCTTGCACATTCAAATGAATGTTGAATGTATTCAGCTTTCAATCTTCTCCTTGCATTTGCAAATTTCAACTTCAAACTGTCCGATCTGATCTAATCTTCTCCTACATTACTATACGTAATGTGTAACTTATACAAGTGAAAAGTAGAGCACACCCGTCCCAACCAACCCAAAAGTCTACCAGACACAAATGCCCATGCCTACATTTAAGTATCACAGTATTTAGGTACAAGGCAATTCAAATTACAGTCTGTTGGAAATTCTAACAAGTACAAACTCGGGAAATAAATGTATGTATCTATGTTTTAGGTTAAAACAGTGACGACTGCGATATCCAATTTCTGAAGACACTTCCCGCAAGTGTCGGACTAAGTAATAATGTCTTTAGCATAACACAGACACAAAGTATGCCGCTATATTTTCTCTTTCAACGTATAATCCCGAAACCCTATTGACCTACACAGAAGAGAGAGAGAAAGAAAGAAATGGCTTGCTTACGTTCTGCGTTGGCAGAAATGCAAGTCACAATCCAATGAAAGCCAAATTACGTACCGTAGAATATGCAGATAGAGATTTTAATGACAGTCGCGTAATCCAATATCTAATGAAACGTAATGTATTTAGCATGGGATGAATATACGTATTGACTTGAAAGATAGAGAAGTGAGGCTGGTGTAGAGAGATTTGGCTAGAAATTGAAGGTTTCCCTTCTGAAATGATTATGTATTATCCTTTAGCTCCACGGTGTGTGGCGGGCGGGCGGGCAAGTGTCCCAATGTAATTTTGGCCGCTGTTTTATTTTTAGCAGATTTCCAGTCTCTTTCTCTCTCTCAGTCTCTGCAATGCAGAAAAGCATCTATAGGTATCTACAGCTCTCCGTATATGTACGACATACAAAAACAGTATGTAAGTACCAGCACCGAGTATTACACGAACAAGGTAGGAAAATGGCGTGTTTTAGTTGACTTTCTTGGTGATTCTTCAGTTACATTAGAAGGATACTTAGGAAAGCATGTAAAGGGAGTCGTTAGATTGTACCCAGGCAACTATGTTTCACAACGGGCTTAACTACACGTTGTATACGTGTAGTACTACTTGGAGCTTTGCTTGAAGAATCTCGGTACGTGCACACTATTTTATGCGCTCTTGGATTACTCAAGAGCATTTTACTTCCTTCCGTAAGCAAAGTTTTCGTTCAATGGGCTCTTGCTGTTCTTAAATTATCTGCTTTAATTTCTGTGTACAACGATTCCAGTTTTAACAGTAATACTGTGTGGCCCACTGGCAGGGAAAATCTTTTTAAGATTTACAAAATAATATACACCGTAGTTAGTAGCATTTACAGTGTGTGCGTGTGTCAGAGTGCAAAACAATAATAAAATAAAAACGAGAGTACGTTCATATTTATTTATTTATTTACGTGTGTGCTCTTCGTCGACACAGCTCATTTGTTCATCACCAGCTCAATTTCGCTCGCATTCTAATTGCAATTCATGGTCAAGGTTGTTTAGTGTTAGAATTTACAAGTTACGAGTCCCCGAGTCATATAGCGCGAGAGCACACACGAGGATACGCGTAAAGTCAGTTGTGTGTGTGGTTTAAGTAATAATCAAAAGTATAACACATCTGTGTGAGAATATTTGTATACATACAGAGAGTATTGTAGTTGTAGGTGGGCGAGAAGTTTTAGCCTGTTTATTTGTGCAGTGTCGTGTATAGTGCATAAAAAAGGTGCAGCTTAGCAGAATGGGTGATGAGGGAGAGCGTGCTGCAAAGAAAGCTCTATTGAAGTAAATCGCTAAAGCATTTATTGGTGCGACTGTTCATTTTATTCCTTTTGAGTGCTATCGGCGGATTCCTTTTCAGGGTACACTCACATTCTATTACACGTGAATTCATTTTATATTATGTCCTAAGGTATTCGATGTGAACATGGAACTTTTGTAAATTTTTGCTTGGATTAATAAAGAGATGTAAATTCACATTTGGTAAGCAGTAGAAGTTGCAGAAATACATTGTACTTTGTATTCAAGGTTGTCTGTCAACTTATCTCTTCGCGTTATGTAATACTGCAATACAAGAGTCAAGAGAGTAGTAGTGGGATGTAGTATTTGTATGCTGGTCTTATTCTCGTTCTCTTTGCATAAATTTGATTTGATATTTTTCTTATTTGATCGGTGTATGTAATACATTTGCTATTGTACAGTGGGCTGAGGGATCCCGAGAACTAGAGTACAAATGTGGAGTGAAAAAAGTCCGTCGGGATTTCATAGGTAATAATCTACTACTACCGTACTTACAATACAATCGCTAGACATTACTCATAATAATACATAACTGGATTACCCCATTTATCGAGAAAAAAAATTTGTTTTCATAGATTCCCTATGGCAAGGCTCAAAATTCATGAAAGGTAAATTTTATGTACGACTTTTTGTGCTATTCAAAGTGTGACTGTGAGAACTAAAATATTTAAAGGTTATGAAATGGTTTTACTATAGAGGAAGACTGGAAGAGCGTGGCTCGCCGACGGCTACTCAAGTTTGAAGATGAATTACACAATGCTTACGATGATGGCATGGACGCGAATTCCGGCACGAAAACATGGAA
>JABASC010002292.1:0-18231 GCA_019776185.1 Plutomurus gul | reverse complement strand
AATAGGGTACCCCATTGCCGGCTGGCTCAAGTGTTAGTGTTATTGTTAACAAATTATTGTTAGCGTTGTATTTAGTTGTGTTATTTCTAGTTTTATGATCCAAAGCTCTTGTAGGCCAAAAATGATTGTCATAAGTGCATTGTCATACTGATTGATACAAATCTAGATTTGGTTTCAATTTATAATTAAACTATAGTAGGTAAATTGTCATTATTTAGGAAAAAGCTTGTTTCATGGATTTTTAAACACCCAGGCTCCCAAGGACGGACGAGTTAAAACTGCTGGGTACTGTGGTATAAAAAGCCGTCGTGTTATGGTAGTATTTTTATAAGATTATAAATGTGCATTATTTAAAGACACATTGTTTTTGTGTTAATTGCTAAATCGATTTTAATATTGGTATAGAAATCATTTGGTCGAGATGGATATATGGACTGGGAACAGTTCACTCACCTTATCATGAGAGTAAGAGGAGATGGACGAACATACATGATAAATATTTCCACTGCTGGCTATTTTGATATTACCTGGAACGACGTGTATCATTACGTTTTACATACAAGAGGAGGTCCGTACTGGCAAGATGTCAAGGTATTTAAATAAGTTGTACTTTACTTATACTATGGTAGCGTTTATATTTTATCTGTTATGAAAATAGATTGCTTTTTGCTATGTTGATAAGCAATGTACATGTTAATTTTTAAAACTTGATCTTTTCATTCACTAGATTCCTTTTAGCAAATTTGTTTTTGGAAGTAAAGGTCGTTTTCAAGATAAACAAGGTAGAATTGATTTGGATAGAATAGCATCCTTTGGTATTGCCGCGGGGAAAGTCGACGGACCATTTTATCTAGAAATTGATTACGTAGGAGTGGAATGCGATCTATCGGAACAGGAAGAATTTGCCTACGAGATGTATAAACTTCCTAATTATGTAGCTGGAGTTTAGGCACAACCATGTACAATGTAGATAGTTGAAAATGTCTCCGATATTTTATTTTCAATGCCATATACTGTTAGTTTTAATCAAAACAAGAGAATAAACTGGGTTGCTTTCTTAAATTAAAGTACGAAGTTGAATAGCTGTTTGTGTTCGCAAATGCCTTTACTTACGTTTCACATTCTAAAACTAAACACTACAGATGTAAAATGGATATATATTTTCGTTGTTAAATCAATGTGATAAAATTATACTTCGATCGCAATAGGAAATTCTATGTCACTAGATCTCTAATATTACTACGAATCGTTATCAAATAGCAATTCATCGCATGTATGAAAATTATGATGCTAAGGATTTACTCCCGGGCCATTAAAAATGCAATTTCACAGGATAGGTTGCACCTTCTCTTCCAGTAGATTTGCAAATAAGTCGTACTTCAGCAGTTGGCATGTTCTAAGGGTATGATAAATAATAAGTTTACCATTCCTTGTCTTTGCTTTTATAAGCTGAACTTGATAATGATAATGAACTAGATAATCAGCTTATTGTAGACGAAAACAAAATTCAGAATTGTCGATAACTAATTTTTACATACAAACTTGTATAAATGTAAGTTCAAAAGTGTGCCATTCGTTTCATGTACTTTCTGGACCACAACTCTAAATCCGTTTTAGACCTTTGTAAATATTATGAGATTCCACATTTTTTCCAACTCTATGGCTCTGTCCGTTGAATTGCGTGATGATCCAATGTAAAAAATCCTTCCATTTTACCATTACTAAAGTTGTAAAAATGTACACATTCTCACGAAAGGCTCCGAGCTCCGTACAATGAGTGATTGGATACAAACTAATGATACTACACAAAAATTGGATACACTTGAATGTTTCGTTGTATAATCTCTTCAAGTGATATTATTACCATTAGAAAACATTCAGTATTAATGGATAATTTCGGGTATTGACCTTTTCAGATTTTATTTATGTTATAGCCTTTATGGCTCCTAATGCTGTACAAGATATTGTAGAACTCACTGTACTTTACTACGGGAGAAAAGCAGACAATGATTCCTTTGAGAACCAGTGAATTTGTATTCGTCTTAGTGTACATATTTAGCGTTTATACACCTTACACGCTTTGCTTTCACAACATAAATGCATTTGAAATGTTTGTTTGTGGAAGGTTTCGTGGTCACATACTTATTTGTTAGTGCTGCGCTATACGCAACGGCGTATCTGTCTTAGTTAGTTATCCTGTTTCGTTTCGTTGCATTTGTTAATTTCATATTTGCATGTCGTATCTAGATCACGTATCAAAGACATGCAAAAATTGTTTCTCCATTCTTCATCCTCTCCGTGCTACACCAGCTACGAAGTGGGATCATGGAAAGGTGACTACATATTTCAGTTTCTTTCTTGGTGATTGACCTTTTTTTAGACGTTTAGATTGTTTCACAAAGTATTATACCACTACTTTATATTATATGCTAGGTATTTCTCATGAAGTTCTGACTCTAACGGTTTCGTGCCACCAATGTGTGCCTCCACACCGAATACTCTAGTATTTTAGCAACCGCACATTTACTTTAAATGACGCTCTACGAAAATATATAAATAACTACCTACATATATGCTGATTTTGTTACAACAGCGCAACTCGGTATAGCATTCTGAAGGAAAAAGGCTTTGTTTGAGAGCCAGCAAGTCGTATGCATTGTGTTTCATAATATCGCCCTCTCGTTTAAAGCTTTCCAAAGACACGATGTTAAAAGAAACATTGCAATAAAAAGCATTTCTGGTTTATCTTCGTTCTTTTGCTCTCACAGTTTTACATAAAAAACCAAATCATAAAGCTTGCAATATTTAGGGGAGTCACAGAGGAGTTTTGTTACCGTAGTTAAACACACCTTTACATGTGCAAACCCTACCCCCATCTCCAGCAGTTATTTACCCAAGTCCATAAGCTTACCTTTTCGCTTTTCCATTATTCTCTCCATTTTCTACCACAACATACGGTATGAGAAATGTAAATAGTTTCTTTCTACATAATTGATAAATAGGTTACATTGCAAAAAATAATCTTGGTTTAAATTGTTCACGAAATCCAGTTTATGTTGACACTAGATGACGAATGGCGAAATATTAAATCGCGTAAAAATGAAAATTTACTGCTCTGTTAGTCACAGCTATCATGAAAGAAAATAATGTTTTACGGTAAAAGTGAAAGTGCCTTTTAATCCTTCCCACGAATTATTTATTCTACCGCACTTCAATAAACATCCCATAACCATTTTTCGTAAACCTTTCTGTATCGTACTTTAATTTACTAACCGTTCGCACTTTCAAACAAGCTGCATGAGACATACATGTGGCATTTTCAGTCTGCATTGATTACATAACGATTGTGCAAGCATAATAATAAATGTAGCTTATTTATTGATGTGATTACTTCATTTTAGTCCGCCAATGGAAAGAAACATATTTTTGTGGATGTACATTACGTTAAAATATAGAGAATCTTTCACATTAACATGCAGAACTATGCCGCTGGTTTGGGAACAAGTATAGCGGTCAGCAATTCCAATTCCAAGGTCACCTTGCCTTTAGTTGGTATTATGCAAGTCAGCATATAGAGGAAACACCTTACAATAAATACCATTCAATTTTTCGTGCTTATCGATTTGGTGAGGTGGGTGGACAGCAAAGAAAGTAGCAGTTGTCTTCGTGGAATCTGAAAAGCATATCAATTTGTCATGATAACTACACCACGTATATTTCCAAGTTCTCGGTATTACGGCAAAGTACTGAGGCTGTGGAAATTTATGATTACATAAACTACGGTTGTAACGTCCAAGCTCCCTTTTTCGAAAATTGGATGAAGGAATTCTAAATAAAGTATGCATTGGAGGTGGGCATCCAGTAGCCAGTTTCAACTGCACGTATATTGTCAATAGACGAGCGCCGTCGTCAGTTCGCCGAAAATGACGTTTTCTGTGTCTCTGGTGGCCAGTGGACCACGGTCGAGTCCTCCAGTCCCAGTCCTAAAGTCTTCCACAAAATTTCTCCATCAGAGTACATGAATAAAAGTTCAAAAGAACTGGATAATACAAATAACGTCGAGTGAAAGCGATTCATGCACAACAGCAGCCTACATCTCAAATCTTTCTTCCACCAATTCTGTATGTAAGTCACTGTGCACACATAAAGTAGGCACATGGTTAGTGAATTGCTCCATTGTCTAAACATCAGTATACTTTAGACTATTGTTCAGCAGTGACCAGCCAAGTAATCTGTACAATGCACAAGTAGTATCCATGCCAAAATGTGCATTTCACCTTGTAACAGTGATGGTGATGGCAGTTGGCTGACCATGGCCCAACCGACTTAAAGTAATAAAATACTATCTACTACTGTGGCATACATCCACACATGTGTGTACTTGGAGACTCTCTTTGGAATCTAAATTCCATGGCACATACATAGACAGACACTACATAATGTAGAAGAATTGCATAGAGCCTTTCCTCACCCGACAAAGAAAATCCATTTAGAGCGATCTATTTGCGAAATTTTGGATTCAGTCCCTGAGGAACACGAGAACAGCCTTATATAGCTTGTTCTAACTGTATCCGACAAGAAATAAAACATGGGCGGCTAGAAAATCTCTTGTAGAAATAAATGTTGTATCGTCTAATGGTTACGTTACGTCAGAATAAAGTTTACTCAGCAACCAACCACTTACTCAAACTCCCGCACTCACAGGCTCAATTTGTACGGAAGTACGACTCTCTGGCTCACTCTTTCTCCCTGCATTATACAAGCAGAACCTATATTATTTGCTTGTGCTTTGTCATGGTAGTCACTCGTCGAGAGGTCCCTCCGCCAGAAGCGCAGCAGTCTCTCTTTCTCTCTTAGTGCTGAAGAAAGGTCCATAACACAATACAATACAATGGGTAGTTACGTAAGGCTATAATGACAAAACGGCCGTGCTCAGATAAATCATTGCCACTTGAGAACAGTAGGACAAGAATGGGCTGTCCTGTCCCTGCCTCATTCGAATACCTACTACCTTACACATTCTGTAATAATGCTTGTCGTTTCCATGTACTAATAAACAGTCAGTTGGCAGTATTACGACTACTACACGTACTACGGAACCTATAAATATTTTGAAGAAAATGCTCCGACTATGTGTCACCTTCAATATAATACTACAAGCTAAATGTCCCATCACAATGACCAATTTATGAGTTGCAGGTTTCCACTCACTGTGACATGAGTGCAGTGAGTGATAGACTGGAATCGCCTTCACCACGTTAGCCAACCCACTGCCAAGTAATGCGGAACTGATTGACCATTTTCACTCGGAAAGGTGCAGTTTTGAGCTAGAAATGTGACTTTCTCCTTGTGAGTGAAAGCACCAAAACACCCAATTTTCCCTAGCACGACATTTTATATAGCAGCTGGGTGGTAACAAAGAATCGTGGAAACAGATCATCCATGACCTTCAATAAAAGTAACGCTTCAATCAATCATAATTTCTTTTCGCTTTGTGGAAGTAATCGGGGTGACGTAACATGATGAACTGAATTTATTTCGGGGTAGTTATAATATATTGTATATTGGCCATTTTTACTTTCCAAATGACACAGTACATAGACAGCTATACATCGTATATTGTATTATAGTTTAATACAGAACCATTTAATTCTGACGTAATCATAATATTATATATTATATAATAGTCACAAGAGTCGCGACGATTGTTCCTTCTTGGGAGAGTCCTTGTCTTGTGGTCGCATGTGAACTTATTCCTGCTCCTAATTCCGCTGCGTAACTCTTCAACACATTGTCTTCCCTTCTCTATCTACGTATAACAGATGCGATAGGTACCTTGGAAAATGTGTCTGTGGCCTGATGCACACTTGCAGAATTATTTAGTCCTTTCTCTTGCTGTTTTGTGGGGTCGTGGATTTTGTACACATTGTCTCTCTAATTCCTTTTCTTCTCTTATAAAACACTATAATATATATATTTAAACATCTACACTAGACGCTGCTTTCTCCTTACGCAAAACAGAGAACAAAACAGATGCTATGTGCATAAGAGCATTTTCACTTCACCTTATCACAAAGTAGTTCACACAGTGTCAATGACATGTCACCTGTACTCTCATCCGACGAATTGTCTTGGTTTTGAAGTGGAGATGGTTGAAAATATGGAAACAACACCGTTCTCCCAGGAAGAGAGTAAATCTCGTCAATGATGAATGACAAACATTCTCAAATATACAAACGAGTACCCATTATGATTTAAATTAAGTAAATACATTCAAACTATACTATACAAGTATCTACTTTTATTCTAAGCGCTAGACTTAGCCTATTACCGTGTGTACATATTAACGTTTATAATGTCGATTGTTCCTGTAAGAAGAATCTTACAGATCTTTTGTAACCTATTTGTTACGTTTACAATATTTTAACTACACTTTTGATTAACAATAAATATGGTTATTATTTGAATTTTTATGCTTACATTAGAGAATAAAGATAAAAATTGGGAGATGTCTAGTATTTATTGTACACAGTATATTTACTAGAGCACCGTCAACCGTTATCCGTACAGAATACTAGACTTACACATTTACTAACACATTCACACACGCTGAAATACTACGACGAGTATTGGTGAGCTTAGAATCCTAGCATACTGTAAAATATAAATGCCTGTTACAGTTAAGGTGGTGGTGAATATAATCTGTTACACAAATACATAATACGCTTTAATATCTACGGAGAGTACTGTGTGAGAAAGTGTGCGGTTGTAAGTATAAGTGGTAGACAAGAAAAAGATCCTTTGGATTAGCGTTCTGACGTTGACGTTGACGTTCTTTCTAACATTATGATATTAAAAGGTACATTTATAAGTCTTATGGACTTTGTACAAACATGCTAAAGCCATTGGCTAGGCCAGGTTGCCTTTCCCCTGGGTAAGTTACTTATTGTTAGTTACTCTGTTGTCTTGCTTATTTAAAGCCAGAAAGGTATACTATAAGTTACTTACATACATGGTGTAAAGTTACTACTACAACTAGTAGTAATAATAATGGTATGGCATTCTCTTATTGTTAGTTTGTATTTGGTTTTATGTTCTAATAACAACTGCCAGAAAAACAGTCTAATTGCAAGTTGGACTTGTTGTTTTGTCGCATTTTTATTTTATTTTTTATTACATGTCCTTTCATTTGTTCCTCCATGAAGTTTTTTTCTTCCTCCACTACAGACCTTTTATGATACATATGACATGGAGAATGACTTGTGACGCAATTAATGTACATTCAGGACGCAGGGGGCAACGAATAAGTACATTTTTAGTATAATAATATGTGCTTTTGCAAAAGGACTTTATAAATGTAATAATATTGACACAGAAACGACTGTAGTAATATAAGTAATTCATGTACATTCATACGTTGTTTATTTGTTGGTTTCAAATAATTTAATATCTATTTATATGCTATACGTACACAGCACGTAGTATGGATAAGAAAGTAGATTTTTATTGACATTGGGAATATTGTTTTCACTCAGGCCAACCACACATTTCAATCTGGCTTCTGAGCTGCATGCATTCACCACCATCAACCACTCTGTGAAATATCAGATAACACATTGTAATACATTCAACGTACCAACAGTATTTATGTATGTACTGTACATGTAAATATGTACGCACGTCGTACGTATTCCATTTTCATGTAGAAATTTTTAGACAAGGTTTTAACTAGCAAAAGCTAAACTAGGCAGCAACTAGGCAACTTAACTAACTACACTGTAATAATAAGCAATGCAAGCTTTATCCGAATTAGTTCTCGGGCTCTACTTCATTCTTCAGTTGCACGCTATGCAAACCTTAATGTTGACTTTCCTGTGTTGGCCAATGAGTCGAGTGTTATACCCCTTTGATGGGCTCTACTTACTTACGGACAATATTACATACGTAGCCTCTTCTAATGTTATGTTGCAAGGTGTTTTAATGATTTTCGTTCACTTGGCTAAGCGAAGGATTAAAACTACTAAGTCAACGCTCGGGCCAAAGACGCAGTTCAGTTTCATCTCACTATACGCTTGCACTAGAGCTAAATGGTCTGATCTCCGCTTCGGTTGTTCACTTCGTCCCACTTAAAGCAAGGGCGGTTCACACGTTACGAACATGGAAGACTGAATGGTATGGGGGCAAACACAATGAAATTTAGATTATGAATTTGAATACGAATTTAGATATTTTCACAATAATTAAGTAAAAAAGAAATTTCATCCACATGTAGGTTTGCAGAACTTGAATTAAAATTTAATTTAAAAAGTCTATTGAATTCTGCAAATTTTAGGTGTACGAATTGTTAATATGTAAGGGTGGGAATTCGTAAATATTGCGCAGGTAACGTAATACTTA
Source organism: Plutomurus gul (assembly GCA_019776185.1). Lineage (NCBI taxonomy): Eukaryota > Metazoa > Arthropoda > Collembola > Entomobryomorpha > Tomoceridae > Plutomurus > Plutomurus gul. Next base: position 9,834 of record JABASC010002292.1, on the reverse strand, counting down.
TACAGTCCCATAGCGGATTAAGGAGACACTCATAAATGTGTGTATGTATGAAGTTGTTTTGTATTACCTATTAGTAACCTGAATGTTCTTTGAGTATTAAGTGTACACAGGCTATCCTGCTGTGAGTTTCCATTAAGTATTAGCTTCTTGCCGTTCTTTTGCCGACTTTCGACTCTACTCGCAGCGACTGCTGTGCTCCTAGTTCTTGTATCGAACATTATATAAAAACTATTAGGTTTACGTTTTAGGGTAACTTTTATGTGTACCTTGCATCAAATTGTGTTGCATGGCGATTGCTCTCTATTGTGAGATTTGAATCCGACATTTCTAATCCTATCCTTGTCGACCAAAAGAATAAGAGCTTTTACTCTGTAGCCACAACAGTATCCGTATCGCTTATACAAATACCCTATTACAAAGGTAATGTCGTGACCCGACTTATCCGCCAACCTTCTCCACTCTGCTGCGCTGCTTGCTTACACATCTGATCAACTTTGGTATACTAACTTCCTTTGAGTATTCAATATTACCTGCTTTCTACTACTAAAGTACACAAATATTGTAGTACACGAATAAATGAGCATAAGCAATAACTTACGACGTCCATGCAGTAGTATAAAGTACCTTGAATGCATACATAAGGTGGCTTTCTCCCTTGAACAGGGAGTTCACTATGTATATTTCAGTGGTCTCGCAGTGCTCCATGGCAGTTCAATGCAAAATCCAATCATACCATCTTGTAGAGAATTTTATTGCACATCTAAAGTATATTTTGGCAACACTCTCCTTGTCAGAGGGGGCGAGATATGACCAACTTGAAATTAAAATGTCGAAAATGTGGGAAAACCGCATACATGTGAAAATTACGTTAATGATCGGTTTGACCTCCGCTCGCACTGCCTTTAGCCTGCCAAGTAATGATTTCAAAAGTTTAAGAATTTCAATGAGATTGGCTAGTGTGGCATTCTTATAATGGAATAGTCGAATGATTACTTCTTCGACCGTATCTTTAATATGTAGCACCAAAATTTTCCGTTTGATTACAAGTTTTCTGGTCATTGAGTGCTGTCAAAGCGCCTCCTTAAGAGCTAATGCTAATTTTTTTCTCTTTCGCGCCCCAATTACTTAAATAAGACATATTTCAGATTTTTTATTTTGAAATAGTCGTATCTCTCACCCCCTACTAAGGAGAAGGTTGCAAAAATATGCATTAGATTAAAATTCCCTTCAAGTTGGTATGATTGTATGATATAATTTTTTAGTGAACTGCCCTGGAGGTCTGCGGAACCCCTGGAATGTACATAGTGAACGTCCTGCTAGAATACCTGCTTGGAATACGGAACGGAGCAAAGGGTGGCAAAGTGAAATAACCGAATGTTCATTAAGTCTTTATCCCTTAATTTGTGACAAAGTATAAGCCGTAATTAGCCATCTCCCCTCGCATCTTCTCTTGCGAGAACGATGACTACGTATTATGCCACATCAGAGAAAATTACTCCCCTCTCCTCAAGTCAATGTTGTTTGCTGGTAGGTAGTTCCTTTGCTTTGCTGTTCAAACATTTCCTTTGCGATGCACTTTCTCTCTTCTACTTGCATGATTCGATTAAAATTCGTGGGAGGAAACCGAGCACACACACAGAGAAGGAGAGAGAGCGAGAGGGACACGTGAGACTGAGACATTTGCTTCTGATAGTAGTGACAGCAGTTTTTGCATTTTTCTCTACTCCCCCCTCTTATCTCTTACGGTGCAGCACTATGCTTTCACCGCTTTCACTTGATGGATTATTAATAGGAATTCCGACAATTTATCATAATCCGATTTTATGATGAAGGACAATTAGATTGTAATTATGGTGGCACGACTTTTCTACACATATAACTTACTGTTTGTCTTCTTTCCTACAGTTTATTCTGACTTTTAAATGTTGACATTATACTTTTTCTTTGGATACTTTCAGCAGGTGACGTCATGCATACAATTCGGTAAATGCTGTATAAAATCAGTAATCAACGCACAGCGAATTATCTTTCATGTTTGGTCGCTATATTTTTCATTCTCAATCTTTCCTTATTCGCTTATTCAAAATAACAACATACCATTAGTACTAAAGCGAAAATCACACAATTCGAACACACACGCTTCGCTCGTAATTATAGATTGAAGCTAGTATTTTAATATTTACCAACATGATTTCTGGATACGTGTGCCTGTGTGGCTACCAGTTTTAGGAACCGTTTATTCGAACTTTTTTGTGATCCATGGAAAGATATTGGCTCCCCCTTCTCATTTCTTCAAGATATTTCAGTCTAATAACGGAGGAGTGTAAAAATGCTATTGTTAGTGAATATTGAGTAGAAGTCTGCAACTAAATGGAAATTCAATAGTGTAATAGTAATAATAGTTGAACTACGATTCCAGTGGAATTTGAAACCAATCCAAGACTATTGCCATTTCAGAAGCCAGTGTCGTGTTTTCACCCACTAATTAAAAGATTTACATTCACTGATACAGATAAGATAATGAATAGACCCGTTCTCACGCATTCCCCTCAAATGGTACTGTTAAGGTTACACAATACCGTTGGCTTCGCCCCATCAAGCCTTTCACTCCATCATTCATTCATGCCAACACACCTAAACACTTTTCGCTTCATGCCGTCACAGTCACATCAACATACAAAAAATGCATTGCGTATATTTTATTTTAATAAACACAAGCAAACCTTACAAATACCTGCACATAATAAGTACGTGGGTGTAATAATACAATGTAGGTACTGCTGTTTAATGTGTTGCTGCTGAGTGTAGAAAAGAGTCTGCTTTAACATCGCGAAGCACGCATTGTTATCTTCCGTCGAAATCTTTCTTGGGTAGAACAGATAAAAAACCCTCTGATTTCAAGGAGGTCAGAAAATTATTACCCGTATAATAACTAACGAAAATATTTTACTACAAATTAACCATAACCCAAATAATAAATTAAACAGGCATTAGCGTTACAAGAGTACACATTCAGCGTTGCGTAACACCGTGACCGAAGTCAAAATTCTTTTGCTTTATTTAGTGGGTTGGCCTTGTGAATTATATTTACTTCACTGCTCGTTATTTTGCAGTGTTTGTTCACACATATTTGCATTGTAACTGTTGAGCTACTTTGAAAATCGTTGTTGACATTTCGGTATGACACACAGCCAACCCACACACAATGCACGATGTTAACAATTTGAACTTTTCACTCCATTTCTATCCAATGTCTTGAGGGAATCTTATCTCATTTCATGTACACGAACACGGTACCAGAAATAACAAGCAGAGAGCTCACACAAGTGCGGAAGCCATGAGGCAAATATAACAAGGAAATTTTAACAAAGGTCGTAAACAACGAGACTTGTATGAAAACGATACAGTAAATATAAACTAATAACAGGAACAGAATTACTGTTTCCGCTTTACGATATTCTAGTGTTGGCATTTGTATTCAGACACTCGTTGGGGAGTTGACGGTTTGTAGCATTCTATCTCATTCTGTAGAGAGGTTTCTAAAGAGTATTCTAAAGTACTGGGTACTGGTTCAATTCGAGTCTAGAGAACACAATGAAATACACAATGTGCAAACAAATAGAATCTGTAGCCTGATAATTTAATGCAAACATCCTACTTACAATTAGTGGTCATTGCAAAACTAGACAGTTGTACTCGCTTTGTGAGTACATACTGATTGACGATTGAGGTATTGTTATATTGATCGTATAGTTCAAACTCCCACACCACTGTTTAGTGCTTTACCATACAGCTTTGAGATACACGGATGACGGGTACTCTCGCATGCTTACACACTTTATGCAAAGTGAAATAGGTAGTTAGTGTAAGCAATTTTTGATAAAATCATTCTCTAATCATTCCTCGTATTTATAGTTATAGTAAATTATAGTAAATTTCAATGACATTCATCCGCATACAATTGCATCAATAACTTCTTAATATGTACTGAGGGTTGGAATTGGAGTCCTTGTCGTAAATATCACAGTTAGAATGAAGTGCAGTATCTACAGAAGCGCTAGTTAAGGTCACAAATTGTTTGTTCGTTCAATGAAACTTATGTGTGCTATTAACATTTCAACTGCGTCAAATGCTTAGCAGTTCTATGTACACTTTTACGAAAGTTAATAAATAGCAATTATTTACAATAACTACCGTACTGCACTTCAGTAATCGAAACTCACTTCGGTCCCTCCTTATTCCCACTAGTAGTGTACAACCTATAGAGTGCTTGTATAAAATTCAGATTTACATGGAATCTTGTTTTTCATGTTTGCTTCTTCTCTTCCGGTCGCTTCTTATACTTTTACGATTATCTTGTCTCCACTTTGTGTAATAACAGACACAAAAAATCCCATATTCTACATCTAACTTGAACTTCATATTAATTGTAATTATTAATTATTTAACTGTATTGTGTAGAAAGTTTCACGGTTCATTCAATGAATGTAATAACGAATCGACGTAATTCTTACATCATGTGTAAGAATAAGTAGGGTCGGAAGGTTTCGAGAGAGATGAACTGACATGAAGGTGTGTATTGTATGTACATAAGATGGCGGAAGGTAAATTGGTTGCAAGATGGAAGGATTTGTCAAAACGATATCTTTAGTGTATAAGATCAGCAGCGCAAACACAAGGAGATTATGTTCCATTCCATATCGATAATATCACTGAACAGTTTTTCCTCTTATTTTCCTCCTCTTGGCCACATTGTTAACACATGTACTAGGATGAAGGTAACTAAACGTTTCCCATCGAGTGCTCTATTCAGTGAGTCTGCATGCCGCTTCGTCTTTTTTGTATGGTGAGAAGAATTAGTAGATTGGATTTTATTCGATGGTATGGTAGGTATATAATATAATATTCTGCTGCAAATCGTAACAGTAGCTTTCAGTGTGTAACACGTTCTACCAATACATTATGTACACATCACTCATAGTGTAATATATATAAACTGTAACTAATATTTTGTATTGCGGGCTACACACTACGATCATATACTGTTATTAGATACACTTCTGTTCTGAGATAGTACATCATCTGTTATATAATGTGGAACAGTATTTATATATTAAGAGAATGGGAATAGAAATTGATTAGTTTTCACGAGACGTGTCTAAGAACTAGGGTAATCATTCTTGGAGTTGAGAAGTGGTAGTGGAGAGCGTAGATCATATTTTATCTGATGATCGGTGGTATTCTCAAGAGAAGAAAAGCTCCCATCAAAGTCCAGCAAGGTGGAACAAAATGTGAATTCCCACTCTGGCGCTGAATGGCAGCCGTTTTGTCTCCTGTGTGCAAAAGAAATATGTATATTACAATATAGTAGACAGTCAAGAGTGCATTAACATTTCTCTGCCATCAAATATATTCAATATGCCTACTAGGCAGCAATATGGCCCACACATTGCATATTTCATCTTTATATTTGCATACATACATCCCGATGTAGTACGTACGTACCCATACACACAAATGGAGAGATACATAAAATATGTATGTAGGTAAGCACAATGCAGAAATATTATATGTAACCACACGTCAAATCTTTCTTGCACTCGTTCCACGAGACAAGACAGCCTAATAAATGCTAAGAAGAGCCCCGTGCACAGCAATACAAGAGAATGCCAAAAGTTTTTTAAAAACAACAGTGAGACCCTTTTCTTCCGTGTCAATGGGGAAAAAAGCAAAGGCTCAGCAAATGTTTACTTTCTTCATTCCTTATCCTTGTCAGGAAAAATCGTGTATTTCTCCCGGTGTCAGTGTAAACACTTGTTCAGTCAAATGACAGAATGCTTCCTTGAGTTCAGTGCACACAGTAAACTATGGAGAAAGCAGGCGTGCACCACCGCCTTTCCCCCAAAATCTCCCAGGGCATTTGCATAAAAAGCATGCAACCACGTGCCAACGTTTTGCGTGTAAAATGATGGAAACGTGTCTGCAAAATGTGTAATAAATTAAAAATCCATATGAAATGAAAGTGTACTCAGCCCTTGTGCACTACACCGCTATGGCAGGATATCATGACATTCAGCTGCTGGCACGTTCACTCTGTTCTTTGCGTCAAATGTGCTGATGTTATGTTGTAGTACGATAAGGGCGAGACATGCCCACACACTTTCAAAAATACCATCATATAATTCTGCTATACTCTTACGCACAGTAATAGTACGGTGAAAAAGAGAGGGGTAGAAAAAGGATAGAGAGAAAAAAGTTTTCTATATGTGAGTTACGGTACGTAAGGTGACGGAGAAAGAAATAAAGAAAGAAAGAGAAACTTGCCATCAGAGACGTATACTTGAACGGTGGCAGGTTGAGTGTTGGACGCTTTACATGTATAGTTTCCTGCATGCTGTGGACCAGCCGACGGTATTGTAAGTCTTGAATGAATGTGAATCCCGGGCTCCGTGTGCACACTGACGCCCGAACCAAAGTTCACCATTTGATTATTATGATACCAGTACAGGTACTGAGGTGATTGGCGAGGACTCTGGAAAGTGAGTAAAAAAAACAACGTTCATGCTTTACATACAGAGAGCATCAATAGAGCCGAACTTAGTGAATAAACTGTGTATAGAGTAATAATAATAATAGCTAGGAGCTATAGAGAAAGAGAGACGCGCAAGTTGACATGAAAGATGTACGGTTACGAGGCAATATACAACGCAATGCTACCTTCTGTGAAATTTAAAGCAAAGACATTTCTCGAGATTATATTTCTCTATTATACTACAGTGTATCCAAAACCACAATATCCTTCCGTTCTCCTCTTGAACGCGACGTCCCTGTACAGAATAAAGTATATTTGCGTAAAGAAAGTTCAGGGAGAGGAAGTCGTCGTGTGCGTTACGCGGCTGCTAATGCCAAAATATAGGAAAAAGAGCGTCGGAGAGAGGATGTGTTTGTGTTGGATGGGTAGTAATGGGAGTATATTCAAGTAGGATGTTGTATAAAATATAAATGTAGACATCATTCATGGTTTACCCCCTCGGAGGAATTTTTATTCTCGTTTCGTTGTTGGGCTTGAGGAGCGAAGACGCTCAAGAGCCCTGTCTCCTCCATTGCAATAGATAAAGACAGATAGATATTTGCAATGTGAAATGTCGTAAGACATTTCACGGTGTCTTCCGACACCTTATATACAGTCTTATAGAAGGGTAAACCATATATTGCAGATAAGTACACTGCTGCGAATGCATAATCATACGTATGACTCTTATATCCTAAGAGTGTGTAGAGGTGTGTGTGTGTGTACATCATCTAGACGGATCGAGAGGACTCTTGGGCTGGCTGCGAAAAGCGCACCTAATAAAGTTACACGGGCGGCGCAACTGATGCAGGGATAGTGATTGAGTGAGCCACAGCTTTACACACCCATTTGTCGCTGACACGTAAATTTCCATCTTTATTTTACGTGCAATCGAACTCTTGACATCACATTTGACGAAGTTTCCACAACTCTTATGCGGTCGTTTACACTAAATCAAACCAAAGCAAGTCTCCATTTCTCAAACTATTACTGGGAAAGGATTTCCCCAGTAGGCGTTTTGTTACCCTAACAAGAATATACAGCAAACACTACTATATATATAGCTAACAAATTCGAATGACATTTTCGTTCCTTGTTTTCCGCCTTCCAAGTGAAAGTTGTGCGTAGTATCGCACTCTGCAATCTAATGAGTAAGCTACACCTATACGGCTTTAAAATTGGTTTCTTCCAGGAAACAGTTCTACAAATGAGAATGTAGGAACGTGAACTCGTGTGTGTACACTAATGTTGGGACAATTACAATTACTTTAAGTATTTAGTTGAGTACAACAGTTATTACGCTTTGTTAGAGCATCAAAGTGAAAAATGGCTCGGTAATGACTACAGGTCAAAGTACGTAAACAAATAATGGTGTAAAAGTTGGTGTCCCTTATACTCAGGCTGTCTGTAGCTATCACTTTTCAAATCGTACTACGCAACAAATGCGCACTTTCTCCGAAAGAGAAAGTCTGGCGAGAGTTCATGATAGTTTACTGTATAGAGCTGTTGAGCAAACAAAATTCCCGAACGTTTTATATCTTTTATATGAATGATAGCATTAATGCTATACTTTGTAAAAAAATCGCATCCTTTTGGCAATGAAAATCGATTCCTCAGTTTGCTAACCTATGAGTTTTGTGGATTTTGTTTATTGTCTACTATAATGTCTTGGAAGTTTGTACTGTGTACCCAGGTGCATGTATTCATAAGATGTAAAAGTTAAAGTGTACTGAAATATCAACTTTTGCAACTTTTTCTGAATGCTCTTGGAAACGGCTGAATGCAGTCCGTTGAGTTTTCTTCTGTTTTTGATATAGTATTTTATTGACTTTGCCTGATTTGGTTTGTTTGTAGTGTGTCATGATCTACTTCCTCGTATAAAGGGGTACTTAAAAAGATAGGCAACTGATAAGTTTAAGAAATTTGTACTTAAGATGCTCACTATATAGATCCTACAGTGTTTTCTACACTATAAGTAAAGCTGGAAAGGATAAAATCATAAGATTCCATCTCTACGCAAGTATGTATCTGTTCACGAGTGAGTGAATTCGGTTTTAAGGAACTGGTTAAGTTCTGTTTCGCTTGTGAACATATAGTACACTTGCAAAGGAGTCAAAGTATCGTCGAAATAAGAAGATTTAGAAACTATTGGAGAACGCTTGGACTTATGTAATAATGTCGTCAGCAGCGATGGGCGCATTCACCCGCAGCCACTCTTTGAGCAAATTAACCAAGAACAGGCATAGGTGAAACAGTTTGTTTACTTGTTAATACTTAATATTTATATAGCGTAAAACGTATACGTTTTTCGCATATACGACATTCGTACATAAAACATACTTAAGTATACGTAAATAGGTAGAAGTTTCAACACAACAAACATTTTATTTTAAGCAGTTTCTAATTTCGAGGTGTTTTTGCCCATCACTATACATGTACGGCATCTGGAAACCCGAAATTCAGGAAATTGTCTACGTTTTATATCCAAGTTGCGTAAGAGCTTATTGGCACGTGGGGAGGATTTAAGTGCACGCATAGCTTAGAAAAGTTTCAACATCTGAGCTCAACTTACGTTTGACTTTCTTCTAGTAAAATAAATATCCAAGTGTCTCTGCCTAGACAGGGACAGTATGAATAAAGTTGTAAGGTTGATTCTACAACAGTGTTTCTGCACAAATGGTCAGTTCTAAGGTGAACTTGAATTGTATATACGGCTGATCTACTAGTACGATGTTATTTGTTGTGCCCACTCAAGGGTAAAAGTGAATTGGTTCCTATTACGTTTGTTTCCCTTGAAAAGATTCACCAAAAGTCAATCTTCTGCAATAAAACTATCTTGCGTGCACGTAGAAATATATTCAGGTGACCCTGTGGAATTGCCTACTTAAATATAAAATGGATTTTCTAATGCGATTATCCATATGTACAGATTCTGCGCACAATTTAATTATGAATTTCAATTGAATTCCAGGTGAAGCGTTCTTGAAGTGTACAGTCTTTATGTCTTACCGTCGCGTAAACTACATAAAGTGCGAGGTATGACTGCCCTCTTTGATTAGAACCTTTCCTTTAGGCTGTGAAGACAAGTATGGAGTTTGAACTTACCCTTATCCATACTTTTGAATATTAAGGTTCCACTTCACGTAACGCTAGAAACTGACTTTCCCGAGCGGAGGCTATGAATTTTCCATTCACTGCTACGGTGAAAGCTAGTTGAAATTATCTTTCAAACTTTTTAATAAGGCTTTGGATTGCAAAGTCTG
>JABASC010002291.1:0-18233 GCA_019776185.1 Plutomurus gul | reverse complement strand
TGAGGAGGATTTTATTTAGTATGCTAAATTGGTGTTTTTCTCAAAGGTGGTAGTCCCTACGGGTAAACCTCTACTTACGGGTAAGACAAACGTGTAGAGTCCATTAAAAGAGTCATGTCGGGTGTATGAAGTGAATACTCCAAGCAAGCCATGGTTAACTGGGCCAGTTTTCCCACAAACAACTCATCGCACACATAACCATTACAAAATAGACGTAATATTTTATGCAATTCTAGATATATAGTAAAAAGTTGGCGCATTTTCTACAGAGCAGTGCATGGTTCTTGGAATTTATTGCATGCGGTAATGCAACAGGAAATCCATAGTACTTTCTTTTATGACCGCAGTAACCAACTAAGTGATAGTACAGAAAAACTACAAACAGTAAACAAATACTTACACAAGCATACACACACACTCACAAACAGTTACATATCCGCATGAAATCTTTTTGTATGTAAACAGTGCGAGAATAAATATATCTCTAATAAAAGTTACGAAACAGAACTTGTGGCTACCAGAATTTATTTCCATCTTCGTTGACATCATTTTATATTCTCCATGTATTTACTTGTGCGGAGACTTCTTAATTTCTTTAATGCAACAAGACTCTTGGTGGCAACAAATAAGGCAAATTTTAGATACAAAAAGGTTTGGGTAGCTGTTGTATATAATGCAGACAGCCTTTTTAATTTAACGGTAAGTTAAGTAGGAAATATTAACATCCTGTGTTTTGATTGCATATGCCCTGTGATGAACCTTTACTACATTCTAAGCTTCTTTGCCTGCTGCGCCTTGTGACTATTTTGGAATCAAATAATTACAGGTATGCTTATTGATAAAACTGTGATAGGCATGCAGTCAGTCTTTGCTGTCCAATTACTACAGAGTCGCCATACAAAAATGAATGGTGTAGCAAATAATATCATTACAGTGATCGAAAGTTGGTTCACCGTATCCAAGTAAAGCGGAAGTCACCATAGGGACTAACGATCAAACAAACTGGATGACTAGTTTGTTTGATGCAAAGGCGACCCGAACTTTGATTTCCTCTGTTCTTTCCTTGAAGAACGTACGACATGTACGATACACATAAATCTTGATTTCACACGAACAATTATTCTTCCGCAGCATTTACACATTTTCCCTCAATTTTGTGTGGTAAACTGAACCGACAGATTTTTTGCTACGTCAAGTCAGTCAAGTGTTCATTATGGCTTGCAATCGGATGATCCCTTGCAGGTGCAATCCTTCCAGCAGCAATTGTGGAGACGACAAACCGATGAATTTTGTAAGTGATTATATACATTCATATTTGTACATGCTTAACTTATTTTTAAACCTAAGATCTTGCTGTAGAAATAATTGTTGTGTACTATTACAGTGCAGCATGGACTGTCAAAGAAAGTGCTGTCTTCCTTGTGGAAGATCGGTAGCCGAGGAAAGAGCCCGAGAAGCCGCACACAAGAGAAATAGGCGAATTGGACCATTATTAGATATGTTGGAGACGGATAGGAAGATGGGGATTTTACAGTACATGGAGAATCATGCGGAATTGAGACGAACATCTGACTTCACCAAAGTTAGAGTCAACGCTCATATGGAGCAAAGCAAATTGGATCTTGAAAAAAGAAGCGAAAAGTGAGAAACCTTGTAAAAATGAAGACATTGTTCATGCATTTACCAGAAAATTCATATAACTGGTTCCACACACACTTAACGCTGGTAGACATAACGCTTAACTACAGTTTTCTGTCGTAAGGTTGTAGCCATTCATCTAGAGAATTTAATTTTGTACCCAAAAAGCGTTTTTGAACTCTATCCATATAATGGTTCAATTTCGATGAAGCGAAGCTCGTTGGTCACAGAAGTTCTACCAAATTAGAATAGAATTCACTTTTAGAAATGTATCCTGGGAGAGGCTAAAAATTAGGGAATAATATATAATTTGCAATTTTTAATGATTATTCATTGTTTGCAGCTTTATTAAAATTTCACGAAAACTGTACGCAACAGTAGCAGGCTATACAAACGAGTGGTTTGGTATTGGAAAGGCATAATCACTTAGGACAATAAACTTGTTATTTATGCTTCATGTCCAATATGACACTGTTTTCCTTTTTTATTCAAAATATATTTCTTGAACTTTTCCTGTTCCGTGAAATAAAATAGTAAGAAGTGAATAGAAAAAGTCTTAGCTATAGATAATTTTAAAGCTACTAAAAGAGAATTTGGTATTAGTCGAGCACTACAATGACGCATGCATTAAATAAATCAGCATCTCCACTTTGTAAATAAATACATATCGAGGCAATCGAAGATTCGTCCGTGTAGAAGCTCCAAGAGAGAAGAGTAATTAACTCTTCTCGCAAAAGTAGTGGGGCCGACCACAGAGTGGAGCTATAGACCGACAAGTTCGGTGACATCGCTGGAGCACTCATGATGCTCCTTTAAATTTTAAATGTTCGTGTATGAGCATTATGTCCGGTCGCATTGATTCATCAGTTTGTTATCGTGTACCCCACTTATACTATTAGTACTAATACATACATACATACTACCACTGCTAATAATCGTATAATGTGTACGGCAGGGCATAAAATATGAAGTGAGCATTTTTGCTCATGTAGTGTGTACTGAATAATATACTAACAATAAGTACAAGAACGGCTACACCAACTGGTAGACCTGCACTCAACAGAATACATTAGAGCCAAGCTTGTACCTAATGAAAGTAATTAATCTTCTTTAATTGTCACACAGCCTTTCTGTTGACTTTCGACACAAACAAACACACACACTTTCAGCTAAGCCGCACATCAGCGAGACTATTGCTCATTATATGAAACCATGCAGTTCAGTAATTGCATTATGTGATTGTGAGTGTATTTGAAAGGTATACATAGACATTTCAGGATTGTTTTCAAGCCCCCCTTATTTATTGATGATGGATCCCCCTTGGTGAAGTATAATCCATAATAATTAATTATTAATTGTGTCAAATCAATTGGTTCCAATGTAAATGCAATGGTAATGGGAGACCTTCGAGTAATTGTTGTCGCGGTGAATTAGTGATCATGCCGTGCTAAGTGCTACCTACATAGGACAATGATGCACAGTTTAAATGAACCTTCGCCAAAAAGTTGTTAGATTAGTAAACATTTGCCCAATGCCAATTCTGATTGTGATTCCATATTATGAATTTCTGTAATGCATATGCTAATATTTAGTTTGACGCATTCCCAAATTGCAGCAAGCAGCAATAATATTGTAAATAATATGTAAACCTATCAAATTATGCAGCAGTAGAATTTATTTTTGTTTTCAATGCAGATTAAAGGCATTAATGGAGGACGAAAACTATGCGTTTGAATTGAAGATCAAAGAAGATTTTCAGAATCGCAGAAATTCTCCACTGGAAGATATGCGGAAGCGTGTAGCAGAGCTTCGTGTACAACGTGAGCAACGTCAAAAGGAACTGGTGGATCACAAACTCGATCAGGCCTTCCAGTTAAGTATCTTAAGTATATCTTTTTCATCTCTGGCTGCTTGTTTGCCGCCGTTATTTTCTGATCCTCGTTACCATACTTTGGAATCACATCTATGCGAAGCTTGACTGTATTGGATTACTGTAAGCGCCACATTATATGGATTGTACATACGTATAAGAATTACTACACACTCTCGGAAACATGTGAATACATATACTTGTGCACGATCTGCTCCAAGTCGCTTATACAAATATTGAATTTCATAAAAACATGGATTACAGAAATGTGAGCTTGTGGGTATGCATACGGGTGCATATAGTAGCAAGAATTCAATGATAATATAGAGTTCGATGAGATGAAACAAGTGATAGCGGGCCATGTACATACACTGTGTAGTTGTGTACAGTAGTGAATGTAGTGATATCCTGAGATTACGGTATTAGTCGAGTCTTCTGTCTGTAGCTATAATTGAGCTTGTGATTCTAGAAGAGGTTTCTACTCTGTTTCTCTCGGCTAAGCCTGATTTGATCCTTTACATTTCCATGCACACAAAACCAAAGGAATGGTTAATTTAACGGCTAACATGAGATGAGAGAGAGAGAGAGTCATACTACTATGTGGAGTCACAGAGCAGAGAAGAACTCTTCCTTTATTCTTTGTGTACTAAACATGACTCCACATTATATTATACATAGAGACAAGAGTACTATGTCAGTACAGAGAATAGGAAGCAGATTAGCAGAATAGCACTTGAATTGAATCAACTATATTCCATAGTATTGTGGTTACCACGAATGATTTTCGTCTCATCTGCTCTGTTTGTTCATTTACTATTTTCTCAAAGCAGAAACAATCTGCTTAGCCTTTGTTGCATACTGAATTTTACATCTAGAGTAAATTTTACAGCATCCCACTCCCTCTACTATCATCGGTAGTTTCGATAGCACACGCATACAACATTATACACACACAGGAATTACATCAATACCTCCAAACGTGCATGTTACTCAGCAGAAGCCTTACAAAGCCACAACCACTCTGATTTTCACGGAAACGTATCGTGCGGCAGAGTCCGATCAATTTCCAACATTTCGGTTACTGTCGACAGAATATTTGCTTTCCTTCACTTTTGCTGAAATTAAACTTGAATCAATGCAACAGTAGTGGGTGGCTCTATTTTGTTTAGTACACTAAACAACGTGTAGACTGTGGCCTTACACAATTCTCTTATGCATGCATCGAATGAATGTTGGAATTTCCATATCAAAAGTGCTAGTATTTGAATCTGTGTAGGAATAACCTATGCACTGATATTACAAGCGTAGATAAATATGTACACATAATGCAACTACTTTCGGTACATGTGTAGCCTTGTAATCTGGTGATCGTAGCAGAAATAGTGTTGTCAGTAGGTAGTAGATATACTTGTGCAAGATATTTCTGAATATTCATGAAGGATGGGAAAGCTGCACAGTCTGTTTCATCTTAAAATATTTATTCATCATCATGAAATCCGTAGAGTATAGGCTAGGATCGACATGTGGTTGGAGAGAGCTAAACTATTTACTAATACTGTACAGAAAACCTCGGCTTACTAGATCAACATTTCTAAACACAGTATGCACGACTCGCTTAGCCAAAGCAAATGAACTAAAGTGGAAGGATAAGCAGATGAGGTTTGCTAGAATACTTAATTAAAGCAACACAGAAGTAGTAGTTCAGGTATATGTAATTCCACCTCAAACGATGCATCAAACGAGGATTTATATATTTATAAAGAGTAGAAATAAATGATTTTTCATCAGTCAGTCACTTTCAGCTCAAATCCAGTGAACAAATGAAATATGACCAAGTACTTACTGAACTTTAAGGTATGAAGTAGGCTGAAATGTAGTACACTGGTAATTGGTGTTCGGATAAAGTGTCTGCACATATTTACTACATGAGATAATAAATCATGGATACACTTTGCAGGAACATTTACCCGAGCAGTTATAATATAACAAGCTGAAAACGACTCTATCTTCACATTATGTGTCTCGCGTGGTAGCAAAAACTGAAAAAAGGATAGCTAGTGGATAGATAGACGCTCGTAATGCGATTTGTAGTGAATATGAGATGAAATGAGATTTCATGCCCAGCGAGATGAAACGAAAAAATTGTGTGAGTTGCTGTGAATGATACAAGAGCCTGTATTAAGTAGCATTGTGTGCATTGTACTTTATTTTCATATACCTAGATTTATGCTATAAGCCCCTCGCTATTGCGAATTTTACAATGGATTTTGCTACCAAAGTTCTTATACACCTGTGCAAGTATTACACAGTAGATGTGGGTTAATAAGTTTTCTTTTACACACCTAAGTACCTTTCTTGCATCTGTGTGCACGCACAACAATGGATATTACGACTTTGACTATTTTTATAAATGCAATATTACATATTGTCGAATTGTCTACGGTATGTTGATAGTATTAGTATTAGTACATAATATGTACATATACGAAGGAAAGAACATTATTTGTATTTATCGTCGAATGAGATTTCTCTGGATGATGTTCCCAAATAAATATAAAATCCAATACTAAGAATGCGTTCACAATGTGTTGCAACATGTACATTGTACAACTACTACTTATTATTACGTGGAAATTCTTAAGTTGGCCAGACAAGAGGCAATTGTAATGCTGCATGGACCAGATAGATGTTTTTATAAGCTTTCGTGTTATTGGAATGTAATCCAGTTCGAGATTAGAGGAGCGAAATAGAGAATGAATGGAGTGAAAAAGAATTTCAGGGATGACAGATTCGAGAGAATGACAACCTTTCTCTAAATACTAAAACTAATAAGTGTGTGTAATATTGAATGGCTGATTGTTATTTTGAATGGGCACAGGAATCAATGTGAGCAAATGAGGACATTATTGTCGAAGAGATTGACTAAAGAAATTGCACAAGATTGGGATGAACAAATTCGAATGAAAGACAGACTGGAGGCTGAGCGTGATGAAGAGGAGAGAATGTGGGCTTGTCTCTCGCTAAGAGACGCTGAAGAAAAGGTGAGTGGGTGAAGGAAATTGCATTTAGGGACCTACTAACGAATTTCAAAGAGGAAAAATACGTTATTTTAGTATTCTGAGATTATAGTGAACTGTTTGCATTGTTCCGACGCATATCTGCGAGCAAAAGATTAATCTTGGAAATGAAGAAGTTTTCGTGTTCATTATTAAATTTTATCTCTTTCCAGTTTTATTGCTATTTTTCAGTCTTTCGTCTGATGAAATTCTAAGTGGTTTTTAATAGCTTTTCTGCGCATTGTACTAATACCGTGAGCGGTAAAGGTGCCAAAAACAGCCATATGTAGACCTGTGCGAATTGCCACGAAATTGCTTATTCGCAGTAGTAGGAGAGTAGGACGTAGTTGCTGCAGTGCGTTACAGGATTTGCTTACGCAATTTTACATTACACAACACGGCCATTTTTCATATTTATTTATTTAAAGATTCACATGCGACTTATGACTTATGTGATGGTTATACAAACGGTGGAAGTATGTACAATGTACAGTAGTGCAATGTTATTATTTGTTGGTCATAACATTTGAAGTTTTCTTATTCAAGTGAACATTCAAAATACAATAATATTAATTATTACATCTTGTTCAAGATGCTCTTATCTTCAGTAAAATTGTTGTTGTTTGCAAGTGCAAGTATAATTAGAATTGAACTTTCCATTATATGCACTCGATTAATCAGTGTTATAAATTGGTTTGTCAAGGTGGGGAAAAGCGAAGCTGATAAGAAAAAAAATTATCTTTAGAAAGGGAGTTAGATTTGCTCTAGAGTTATTGCATGGTTAGTGCAATGAGAGTCAGCTACGCTTCGTTGTAATCAAGGAATAGCCTTTTCTTTCATGATGAAGCTTCAAATGGTATTCCTGTGGTTATTGCATTATCTTACTGCAGATTGTAAGCTTTTCATTTTATTATAGTTTATTTTAAACAGCTAACAGTGATTTATTGTATTCCTTACTATTTTTAATAGGTGCGCATGTGAATTTGAATAAGTCCAAGCACGCATTTAGCATTTAGCAAAGTACGCAGGAAATCAGAGAGAGAAACCTGCCAGTCAGGATATATTCTATTTCCAATCGAAGACTTTGTTACACTTAACTGTGAAATGCTAAATGTGCATTTTTGTGATTTTACAGTACAAATTGGAAGAAGCTGCAAACACTCTTCGACGAGAGGCAACCCGTCGAGATATGACAGATTGGGACAAACAAATGGAATACAAAAGAGCACAACAAGTCGAACGAGATAAAATTGTTGCCAAAGAGCTAGAAATGTTCGAGGAAATTCGCCGACAACTGGAAGAAGAGGATCGAAAACGTATGCATATTTTCTTCACTTTGACAGTTGGCCCCGTGCACAAAAGATGACAGCGATTTTTTGTCGGCCTTTCTCTTTTATAGGTTGTTCTTGGTAAGCACGAAGTGAAGATAATGATCAGTTTCTCTTTTGGATTTGTGTTTTATTGCAGGAGAAGCGGAGAAACCGGCACGATTCTTGAAAAATAAAGCTCACGTAAAGGATATGATGGATACAAGAGATTACTATCGAGATAGAAAAGTCAAACGGGAAGAATTGGTTGCTCAAGAGTTCTTGAAAAAATGTATTCGAGAATTGTACTTCGAACAGGAGGATCGCAATAAGAAAAAGGTTGCTTCTCCATTCTCCCATTCAAATATAACCCACTTGTGTAGTTCTGTATTATCTGTAATCTCTTGCTTCATTCTGCATTATAAATGAAGACTTTTATTTTCTAAATTAAAATTGTTTTCTGTTTTTGAATATAAATTAAGAGAGAATTGATGCGTTCAATTGTGATTTACCGGGATTACTTGCGAAAGTGGGACTGCCTTGCAAATAGTCGTGAAACTCAATTCCAGCGGATAATTGATGGAGTTATTGAAGAAGAATACCGGAAAGGAAACGAGAGTCGGAGAAAAGAGCAAGAGCAAAGAAGACAACTGGAAAAGGTAAAGTGTCTCTCTCTTTCATCTGAATGTGTCGTGTCTGTTTTCTATTTCCAATAACAACTGCCTACTTTACATTCAATGCAATTCAGCAGTAGATTTTTCGTGTGGCACTAAGCAGACACTTGCCTTGTAAATGTATGCATTGGTTGTTTGAGTTTATGGAGCCAGAGACACGGGAGTTGACCTGCTTAGACTTCTCAGAACACTGTTTGTTACTGTTTCTATGCCCTGCCCTGATCTTATGAAACGTTATTGAAAAGTTTGCCGTTTCACGAGCATTTCAAGTAACTAGAGCCTTGGATACGGACACTTTTGTCGCCTACTGATGTGCTTCTGTCTATGTTCAGACAGATAAGTATCGAGCATATAAGTTTAAAATCGTCACTGCGAGTAGTAAAAGAATTCTACTGCCACTATTTGCTTTTGTGGTTGTACGAAATCCGAAGACGTCTCAGCGTCTCCTTGTCCCAGTCAGTTGTCATCGACGAACGACACTAGACACGAGACAAGTGCTATACGAGTGGTAGTGAGTCAGTGAGTAGTAGTTGGTAGTAGTGAATAGTGGTAGGTGGTGTATGTATGTATATAGAAAAGTCGTGAGCACAAATACCTAAAAAGGACATAGTTTGTCGTGTGAATTCAGTTCACACGGACGGCCACGTAAAATGGGGGAAGAAGGGAGTAGGTGCTGCTGAACTGGTAATACGACTACTCGTAGTAGGTAGTATAATTCTGAATCCTATTAACATTCCATGTCTTTCAATGTGCTCAAAGGCTATGAAAGCTTCAGTTTGAAAGCTAAATAATGCAAAGGCTCTGTTGCTTTCCACAGAACGTTTTTGCAGGTCGATTTTGCCAAATACAAGATTTGAAAGCGAAACGGGAGCGAGAGGAAATGGAGCGGCAGGAGGAAATTGCTCACCTGAAAGAGGATTGGAGGAAATATCTTGAAGAGTTGGACAATGACAGAACAGCCCCTGCTGCCAAAAAGGCTCTGTATCGATGCGACTTGGATTCGCAAGTCGCATACTCACAAGCTCTTAAGGTAACAAACTCCAGCAGTCTTTTTGAATTTTGAAGTAGCAAGAGATAATATTCTGCCTATCACTCACAACCGACAGTTCAAAGTAATTCGACTCTCGCTGCTGTATGCCTCTTATGCTTCTGTGTAGTCTGCGTTATGTATACTGCAAGGTCTTTGGGCATGGCCTCTGAATTAAATTCATATTTTTGCGAGAACGTCCGTAAAAAGACTGTATTTCCTCTTCTAAGATTCAACAGTGCGCACTAACCTTATTCAATAAAGAGCTTCTCATGCTCTAACTTGATAAAAATGCAAAAATAAGACTTTGTACTCATACATATTTGTAATCTGCTCAAATACTTTAGTCAGAAATACCTTAGGTCAACTATTCTGTTTGAAATACATAAAATTTGTTGACACTGTGGAAGAATTGATTTAATAATCTAAAAAAATGTTGGAATGTTCGAAAAAAATGAACAATATTCAATATGCATTGTTGAGCTTTACCCGGAATTGATTTTTTCTACACTCCCAATACCTTAGAGAGTTCGTCCTAATAAATAATGTTTGCACTTTTCCATTACTTTTATGAACAGTGTCGTGAGATGGAAGAGGTGAAGCGTGAGGACGATGTGTGTGAAATAGAGGATGGATTCTTTTTGCATCGATTGCAACAAACTTTGAAAAAACCAACTTTAAAAAGTAGTAATCCGTATCGTGAACTTCTACCAGTTGGAAAACCAGAACAAAACCTCTTGCCCGTTTCAGAGAAAGCTTGCTGTCCAGACGAGAACAGTTGCTGCCCTGAATAAATTATGAAAATTAACGCATGAATCTTCACATACATGAAAATATTGTCAGATTTTATCTAGTCTTTTTGTATCTTTGTAAGTCTCCCATTTTTCAATGTAAAATAAGGTCTAATCCTCATGTCAACAATGTAATAGTTCAATTAAGTAAATAAACATAATTGTAATGCCGTATAGGTACGTGTAAAAATGCAAATGTGTTTGTTTAAAAATGTGGACAACTTACTAAATATCATGAAGCATAAATAATAAATAATACATACCACTCACGCAAAATAATTTAGGTGATTTATTCTTGTAGGCGTTTTACCTGCTTGAATTTGCAGGTGTTCCGATTGGGCTTATCACCTGGTTAAAATGGGGGTAAAAATTATGTGGTAGAAATGACATAAATTTGTAAAGGATATTTTTCATAACATTAGTAAATGAGAAACACTAATTTACAGAGTAAATTTATTTACATATATTTAATTTTATTCATTCCACAGCACATTCACGTGTACATCGGTCTACTAAATGAATTAAAAAGTTGCGAAAAATGCTGCGATTTGTCGTTGAACAACTGCGCAGTGAATGGGGATTCCTCAAATTTACGTTTTCTAGACTACTCAAAGGAATTTTGAGATCTCTTTAATTATACTGCTCTTTCACTTTTTTACCATTTTAACCAGTTGGATTCGGTAAATGGAGCCCGAGTAGTAAATTCGGAACACTGATATGACATGTTAAAATGGAAAGCACGTAGTACACCCGAGAATGAATTGGAGTTCACGCTCCCTACCATATGCACCGTGAAAACTGCATTTAGGTGCACGCTTTCTCCATAGAAATCACCGCATCGCCCAGAAAGCTGAACCAAGAAGAAAACAAGTGTGATCTGTGATGGAAGATGGCATGCAGTGTTAGTTTACGCAGAATTTGTTACAAACTTATATCAGTACACATCATGAAAATGTTTCCTGTTACTCTTGCAACATTTTCAAAAGCAGTTTAATTTATTCATTGGCATTTGTGTTTCTATATATGGCGAATGTTGAACATCTATAATGGCTAACAGCACTGGCATTCGTATGTTAATTTCTACATGTTTTTTCTCCAATTGGGCTTTGATTTGGTGGATTAAATTCATTTCGTATAACGACAATATAAGGTGTCAATTAGTTCTCACTATTAATGATTCGTGGAAAGCAGAATTTTAAAGTGCAATTAACAGCAGGTAATGGGTACCTGTTCGGAACACCTCGAGGGCGATAAAACTTAGTAATAAATGTCTCAAGTTGCCATTAAGCTCTCGAATCTGCTTCTCCGCGTGAGTAATTATTGTGTAACATAGATTTAGAGTAGTTTGTTAGTCAAATCAATATTGTTTCCTTCCTCCCTGTCCCAGCACTCATGAAAGAACTCGCCGCTCTGTTGCGTTCCTCCCATTGTGGGATCTCCGAGAAATCTTTTCCGAATAGCTTTGGGTGGTTGACACGGGAAAAGCATTATACATAAGCAAATGAACCACGTCGTTGTAAAAGGAAAATTATTATCTCGGAGAAAGTATCTTCTGGGTAGTGGTAGTGTTTTAGCCCGCCCACGCTCCCAAACCGCATACACTGTACAAAGTAAGGCAACCAGTTCTCGTGCGTGGTTCTAGTATTGGAAGTGAAAATGATTTTCACGATGAATGGAAATGAGAAGAAAAAGTGTTCGTTAGTAGTGGTGGCTAGCCGTAATTCCCCCGAGTACCTGGTTAGAAGTTAATTCTGAGAACTTGTGCAAGAAGCGCGCTAATTATCTCCATTATCAGAATTCAGTATTGAAGGAAAGCCACGGAGTGTACATAATTTCCGTTACGATTAGTCTCGCTCTGTTCTCATCTCATCTCCTCCATCTCAATTTCACGCCCACAACAATTAATTAATAACCCTAGGAAAAGTTTTCTTTCTCTCTCGCTTTCCGCTTCATGTTAATGACCTCCGGGGTCGGGAGAAATGTGGCCCTTAGCCTCCACTTCCTCCTTTATCCTCGAATCACTATTAACATTGAACTAGCTATAAAAGTCATGAGAGCAACCATCATTTGACTTTACGCGTTCACGCAACCCCAACGCAGAAGAGGTGACTCCTCTGCGAATTCCTTTATTATACAAAATTGTATCACAGTTCTAAAATTTTCAAAAGTTCTCCTAGAGGACTACAGTTTTCTCTGCATTAAATACATTTAGACTTTCTAGTCAAGGCCAAAAGTTGTTTATCTTAATGTACTATCACGGAAATGCTAGTTAGAAGTGAAAGACAAACATTAAATCCTATTACAATAAACATTTCTTCATTGAGCGCATACAATTTGCTCTCGCAAACTTACGGAGGAACTAATCAGGTAAATGTGAAGGATCGCATTTTTTCCCAGTGCCTAAGTTATTTAATTTCTAAAGGTAGAGGTTGACGGAGAGCTTGAGCCGGAACAGCCATTAAATATGGAAAAAGAAGAATGAGCTGGAGCTGAGCGAAGCATTCCCCAAGGATTATTCTTCGAATGCAACTTTCACCTTGCTTCTCTGTGAAAAGGGAAGGCGAGAGCAAGAGAGAAAGGGATAACAGTCTGAGTTGCACACAGAATTTCTTTTTCATATCTCGATACAACATTGAGGATCGTATCAGCGTATGCATAATTTTAGTCAGATGTATGTAAGTTGTATCGACTTCGTTACTATATAACATAAGTTTTCAGGACTAAAAGATGAATACAAACTGTATACTACAACAGAATACAGGGGAGCGCTGAGGGCGGACTTTTCCACTAAAAATATTCACAACCTTTCACATCTTCCACTCTGCCAAACTAGAAATTGAAGCCAAATACAAAGAAGGGAAACGGTGAAGTAATGTATGATTTGATATGATGGTATGCAACATCAACTTCAATGAAGAAGAAAACCTGACAGGGACACACACACTCTACGAAGGGGAATATAAAAGTTCAAAATGTGTTTTTCGCTCACAATCGAGAAATAATAAAATGGAAAACAGGGAGATCTGGTCATGCAGTGCTTGGAATTGTGTCTGCACTGTGCACTGTACAGTACGATTAGAGGACAAAAAACTTGCTACCTACTTAGACTTACATTGTACTATGTCCGTAGTACACAAGAAAGAATATTAGTATTATTTATAAAAACATTTCTATAAAAGAACCAATGTAAAAATACCTACCTATTTATTTTAAGTGAAATTCGTGCAGGGTGCTAGAGAAATTCAAAGTATAAAATGCTCCATATTCGCTTCACATCCTTATCCACATCATTGTTCTTAGTACATTAAGCGTCTACAATGAAAATTATGATTATTGGCTGTATTCGTTGTATCCACGTCTGTTTGTGTAGCAGTGTGCTAGAGCGGAACGGTTCGATTTGAAACCGCGGTTTTTTGTTTCGGCTCGGTTTCGTTTCAGTTTCAACAATGATTTTCGGTACAACTAAATGCCGAAATGATTTGAGAAACCGGGATTCTTCGATTTGCATTTTTACTAAAGTTGCCACTTTTTTATTAAAAAAAACCTACGCATACGCAGAATGGAGTTTTACAAAAGCACTACAGCACCGACATTCCACTTACCCAATAAAACCACATCCGTAGGAATCACTTTTACTCCAACAAAAGTGTAAACAATTGGTTCCATTACGTTGGTCCGCCTGATAATTTGAATTAATTGCACAAATGGACTATTCTAACTTCCAACCTTGCAAATCTTTCTACAACATAGGATGGGTTCATTGATACGGTAATGCTAAACAACAGCAGTAGTGAAAGTGTGATAACGCTGCGAAGTACCAAAAAATTTAAAAAAAATAAAACCCATATATTTGTGTTTCAAAAAATTAAACACAAATTTCGTGAATCAGGAGTACACAACAAACACAACAAACCCGTTCGTTTTGGTTTGTAATCCAAAACCGAACCGAACTGAGACGCTCCAGCGCTCCAGTGTGCTACATCAGTAGCATGCTATGTAGATATGTATTTACTTCACATTGTGTTGTGTAATGTTCCTGAAAAGAAGTTTGGTTGTTTTTCTCCAGATATCAGAAGGAAATACTAAAAGGGTAATATTATGGAAAGCATTGAAAACAAGATCAAAAAATCCATTAGGGAAGAAAAAGGAAAATATTTGGCCTAATTTCAGAAATGCTCCTTGGAATATCTTCCTAACATACTTTCTCATATAGGAATCCTAATGTAATGGCTGAGGAAAAAGAAGTAAAGGGTTTAAGAGTCAAAGGAAGAGACACTGTGGGAGGGCCAGTCCATTGTAATTGTAAACTGAAGCCAACAAGACTTTTGCCTTTCTCCTTTTGTTCCCAGTATTATATAAAGAATTCTACTTTGAATTCCTTTTTACTATTTGCAACATAAAGTACATACTATATGTAAATTCGCAAGGAAATATTTTTGGCAAGGCCGAGGCTGTAAATGATGTAGTATTGCGAATATCCTTGCTAACTTTAAATGTAAATGTAGTGGAAAGGATGGATAGCCATGTTAGCGGAGCATTGGTGGTAAAAATAATAATGGTGCAGTAGCCCATGGTAATGTATGTGATGTGTCTTTCCTTTTTAGTTTCATACAGTGGAAACTATGTACATACGTAGTTTAATGTTTACCCGCATTTAGCTAACTAGGTAGAAGGTAGGCCAGACGGAGTTTGTTTGCTCCTCTTTCGTAATTCCTGTGAGTTTTCTATGCAGAATTGTATGTACACAAATATTTGCAAACTGTATGTACAATTACTCTAGAAAGCTCCACAAAATACAGACCTACCACTACATGATCATGAATACAAACACGCCAGCCACCAAATGCTATGACGTACTACTTAATGTTTCTTGTATAAGTATATGGGCATTACTATTCACATAATAATATTCAGTGCCGTAACAGAAGGTATTATATGTAGTGGGATTGGATCTCGATGAAATCACATTATATGTATGGAACACGCGAAGCCGCCAAAAGAAAGATTTATGATGTGTCGTAATATTTACTTATGCATGCGAAAGCAAAATTCGAAAATCCTTAAAATGTAACACAACTATTGTATTTCGTATGTGGTGAGATCGTTTCCATGTTGTGGATGAATGCTTTCTGCACTGCAAGGGAAGTGCGTTTTACAGAACACTATTTTCTCAGTTGTCCTCTAATCTGCAATGAACTATTGACTATAAAAGTTTCGATATATTTCGCTGAGGTGGCAAAGTCTGATGGTGAAAATCGTGATCAGAATGTTCCTTTTTTGGCCCACTAAGCCTTATGAAAACATGTTTCATTATAAATAATGCTAATAGCATTGTTTTTAAGTATTTAACACAAATTTGCAAAAACAATCGTTTTACGACAATACATGAATACATCACACATCTAATATTAAGTGTCACGGATTAAGGATTCACCCAGTTAAATATCTCATTTAAATACAATGCGTTAACACGTACAACGTGATAATTGGTAGATTTCATTTAAAATACATATTACACATTATTTTCTTTGAACTGGAATATAATATCTACCGTCGCTTGCTAAGACTCCCCGGGCATTTTTCCTTGCTTTTCCTCCATTGCGTTAACACGTACAACGTGATAATTGGTAGATTTCATTTAAAATACATATTACACATTATTTTCTTTGAACTGGAATATAATATCTACCGTCGCTTGCTAAGACTCCCCGGGCATTTCTTCTTGCTTTTCCTCAATTCATGCATCGAAAACTTGTTGTGGTCTCTTGAATACGAATACCTTTGGTAGAAATTTCGAAAATTGATCTTTTGTCAGCACCTAACGTACCAAAGGTTGTTAGCCAGAACGGAATGCATTATGTTCTTCAATGGTAGACATTTAACCCATATCGGTATTGCCAGTAATTTTCCCATTGCACTACCTTGTAGTTATTTCTGAAACTCCCAAAGCCAGTTGGCAAGTGTGCTTTCACCTGTTTTCTAATACTTCTACTGTACTTCGATTTACATTGTAATTTTTCCATATTTTCATCGTGTTATAGGAAGTGTACCAACCGCACATGGCTAATACGGTAATGCATGATTGCACACTGAATACACATTTCCGCCTTTTCCACTAACAATACGATACTTTTAACGAGAGCGCTAACTTAACGCCTATTAGGGCTATCGTACTATTATTTTATCCACATTATGACTGTTGGAAATAGTACATCGAACCTCAGAGCATTGTACAAACATGCAGAAAGAGTTTGTTCTATTGCAGTTTTATGTCTTCACCAAGTAAATGTAGCAGAAGGTTGATGTTGGTCATTATTACTGGGCATCCCTCCTTTTTCAGATTTTTCCAGACAATAACACTAACCAATGGCCTTCATTGCCTTTATAAGTGTATACGATTGCAAGCAGCACAGCAGCAGTTTAAAATTATAAAATTGGTTCTCGGAAAATTAAGGGAAATTGCTTGTACTCCTCTAAAAGAAATAGGAAGAAGCAGCACAAGTACAAAGAACTCAAAATCGTGCTTATCATGCTATTAAACTGTCTGAAAAAACTTTTTCGCTATGTTACCAAAAATGTTCACTGCAGACATTCTTTGTTTGAATTGCCATGTGTAAGACGATTCTAGAAATGTTAAAGTCGTCTACGAAGTACATTATTTAGTAGGAAATTCTTTTTCTTGCAAAGCAGAAAGGTAAAGCAGTTAAAAAGCAAAATATAAATAAGTAACAATAGTAATTCATGATGATATCTGATTCAACACTTATATGCGTTGCAGAAATGCTGCAAGCTAAAATATATTTAAATAGTTTTTTAATAGATCTATGAAAAGCACTCACATCTAAATGAATGTACATATAACATCCAGCTAATATCATGAAATGATAGAAATGTGGAACACTTTCCTAAGAACTACATTACTCGATTAAGTTTCCTAAAGACAGTCTCCGTATGTCTTCCTTAAGTAAAAAAGCAGAAATTTTCTGCAGAGCTT
The DNA here is from genome assembly GCA_019776185.1 of Plutomurus gul. Lineage (NCBI taxonomy): Eukaryota > Metazoa > Arthropoda > Collembola > Entomobryomorpha > Tomoceridae > Plutomurus > Plutomurus gul. Next base: position 876 of record JABASC010002291.1, on the reverse strand, counting down.
TGCGTGTTTATGCATTGCATTATATCATGTACAGGGTGCTTCGCAATTCATTGTCTATGAATTATGCATTTCTGTGGCTCATCCTTATAAAATTTATAAAAGTTATCTGCAAAAATCTTGGGTTATTAATGAACTGTAATATTGTGTACGAGTGAACTAAATCGGAATTAGTTGCATTGTTATACATAAAATCAGTTGCCAAATTTAAAGGAAGTTTAAAAGTTTGAATTGACTTTAGCGGAACAACAGAACACAAATTATGAAATTCCCTGTATTCTTCTGCTGCACCATGGGACTTTCATAAGAAATCTAACTACTTATTCTTCAGGCTAACCTAATGTAATGTAGAGAGTAGAGTAATTCGATTTAGCTTTTTCCGACTGCAAGTAATGAAAGAAAGTCGTTTTCTTAAACTCTACTCGACTTCAAGAAACAGCTGGAAATTTTAAACGAATAAATAATATAAGTCTTCATTCTATTCGCCTTGAAACACAACGGGGAGCCTTTTCAACATTGCATTCCTTTCTGCAGTCTGTTGGCTTCGTTTCTACTCTCATTTTTCATTTGCTCATTTATTTATTTTTCTTGTGTCCTCCTTATTTGCACACGGTTATCAGGTTCTGTTAGTTGGAAATATTAATTTCAAAAATATGTCTCTGTGTCTGTCCTGATCTAACCACACTCTTTAGTAATTCAGTATTCATTACGATGAAAAAATCTTTATCTTCAAGGTTTCATTGCGCCTCTATTAAATGGGGCTTTCACATTTTACTCCCATGAGAGATTTTCAAACAAAAATTATCAAGAGCACGTCAATTTGATATTACATACTACGAATGGAACACTTTAGCGTTTTATAATTTTAATCAGACATTA
>JABASC010002290.1:0-18234 GCA_019776185.1 Plutomurus gul | reverse complement strand
TCGATCTGTGTAACTACGTGGAACTGGCATGAGGAGCACACAGACTTGTCATTAGCAGATCTAAACTGACTGAATTGGGTTGGCAATAGAAATAGAGAAGAAAAGTGGAACGAGTAAATTAAGGATTAAAGTCTACAGAATACAGAATAGAAAAAGAAGACTTGTGAAAGGGGGGGACACAGCAGGTGCACAATACCAACGTACTTATTTATGCTGCAAATGAACAGAGTAGGAATCTGTGTGCATTTATAATGTGGAGATTGCTGCAACGCAGTAGATAAAATCTTGAGATAGGTGTGACCTTGAGCTGACATTAAGACTAATACAGTGCACCCCCCATTACTGCAGGTATACGTACAAGATCTACTGGCAAAGTAGAGAAATAGTGAAGTGACATAAATATCTCGGTGCTTCTTATGCGATACTTTCGCTTTTGTCACTTGGATAAACTGAGGTTCGTGTGTTACATTGTAAGTGCAGGGAGGGGGGAGTGAATGAGACACTTAATTAAATACGGCACGAGTCACCAGTAGACCAAAGTAGACAAGACAAGACACGACAAAACAGCCAAAAGGAAACCATTTAAATCACCACTGAAACTAAGGGGGAAGTGTGTGTTCATTCGTGAAAGACTGTGGGGCTGGCTGACTAAATAAATACATCAGATGGTAAACATCGAGGGTGCAGCCACCACCACTGGACCGTAATGAAACGGGAGTTAAGTGACGGAAATGTGAACAATTCATCGGTGATAAATCAAGACGTAATTAATTGCGGAGCACAAGAGGCTGCGAGCATTTCGTGGCGCTAGATAGGCATTATAGGTAGTTGCCCTACCCCATAGAAGAAACATTAAGAAGTCGAAGGGGAGATGGAAATGATCTCGCTTCTCAGGATCTATTGTTTCACACAGGTGCTTAAGCGCTTTAATACGAACGACGTATTTCATTGAAATTTTCGTGTTAAGGAGGTGGATTAAATTGTTGTGGTTAGAGTAATATATAAATGGAAATATCTACTACCCATCAAAGTGTCAAAATTACGCATCAATTATAGTCAAAAACGTCAAGTAGCAGATTTAGCAAATTATTAGATTATTTCTTTTGTAATACTATGCGCCCAGCTGCCTGTCAAAAATCAGACATTGCCCTTAGGTTGATAAACGCAAACAAACAAACCCCTACACTGGATGTTCCCGTAACCAAACGGTTTATAGCGGTTTTTATAGCTTATAGTTTGGGCATTTTATAGCGGTGGTCATCTTACAGAGTTAGACAGTTTATTGAAGTTAAAGCTTATAACAAAGACATTTTGTGTCGATGAATTTTATATTTTAAGACGTTTATAGGTATAGTAATGCAATTATATAGACAATACATATATATTTATTATAGTATACATTTTTAAAATTATGAAACCACTGCTTTAATCTATTTAAGTACTTTATAGTTATGCGATATGTCGAGGCAAAGTTGAATATTTCTTCAAAGACAGATCATTACATAAAAGCAGCATCCTATTTGTGCTGTCAGTGGGAAATTTGGGGTACTAATTCGAAATCGGTCATTATTGATCTACGCTGAGTGCCTTCAACGCAGCCACAAAGGATTCCACTTACAGCTATCCAAATTGTTTTCGACTTTTTCCTTGTTCCATTATAAATTCGAAATCTTGTTGAACAAGCAAGGGTTTGTTTTCGAATATGCATGCCACTTAGGCAGGACTGCCGTTTGATACGGGTTTATGGAATACCAACTAATAAATCCGACTCACTACTACTACTACTTCAACATCCGATAAACTCTCCCACACTATAAAAGTGTTCTGAGAAAGTGTGTATATGCTGTATGTTGTACCAGCTACGTATTACCCGTTCGGATAAAATTTCATAGCAATAAGATTACCCTCTATGTATATTTCCGAGAAAGTGTGCTACAGTTTTTCGTCTGGGATGCTATCTGATGATTTATGCCAAAATAATTTGTTTGAATAATATAATTTTGAATAAACGACGGCATACTTTAAATATTTATTAGAATCGAATGCTGTAGTTTAATTTCATGAAACATCCTAAATATTATTACTAAAATAGAAATGGTTCCTTCGCCCTTCCAACAAATATTTTCAGAAATGAACCATAACGGCAAAGGACACGATTAAAAACATTAACCTGCATTGAGCAACATTTTGATTAATGTGGATTATAACATATTATTACAAAGGTAAAGCATAAAGAAGCATGTATTATAATTATATCGGAAATGCGCAGACCTTGCAGTTATTATTGAAGCTTTATGTACAACCAATGCAAATGGTTGTACATAAAGATAGTAAATGATGCAATACTACAAGTATATTGTATAGCTTACACATGCACATGTGCATACCAAATACCAGGGATTATACATCAAGTAGTTTGGCTCTAAAATGAATTGAATGCATTTATATGTATAGAGAATGGAGAAAGAGAGTGAGAGAGATTGCAAGAGAGCCCTTCATTTCAATTTCAAGTGAGTATTCGTTTTCGACTTGCGGCTTCATTCATCTCGTCAATTTATTTCCTGCAGACCCACTGGCGAGTTTTTAGTGAGTTTACTTCCAGTCTGAACTTCAAGTACAAACAACCACTGCTTCTGCTACTGCACATAACTACAAACTCAAACTTCCAACTTGACTTAATCTGATGCTGAGGATGAGTTACTTGACTTCTTTGAGCATTTAATCAGTAACCCAAAGCAATATTAATCATCACATCGTACATATCCTAGACAAACTACACACACACAGACTCAAACCTCAAATATTAATACTACCACTGCAAACACAGTCCTTTATTATTAAATATTACATGTATATTATTTGTTTAGTTTATTTATATCACTTAAACTGCATCTTGCTTCATAGTTAGTGCACATAGTGTATTAGTACTCCACTCGAATAGATTATTTATGTTTACTGGTTCGGTAGTTATGTTGTTTGTGACTACTTGATAGTTCGTAAACAGAGTTTACAGATGTAATTCAGCCGGATTTACGAACATCGCTTTCAAATGTAGAACAAAATTTTAACGACCCAATTAACGACAGCCATTAGCTCACATTTAGTGAAAATCGTAGTTTGAGTTAGACCCCTGTTCATTGAGTGGAAAAAGTTTTGAAAAACTTTAGCCCTTAATAAAAGCAGTGAAGAGTGAAAACGATTTTACCAAAAGCACTGTAGTTGGTTGGATGGTAAATACATGTTAAATGTGTGAATAAGGATAAAATAATTTAAACTTGTTTCTTTCACATACAAGGCAAGTTTTTAATGCTAAGGAATCAATAGAGAATGTTCGTTCTGTTTGTGTTGGCTTGAGTCAACGGAAAGAATAGTAGTCAGAGGTCGTTGTGTGCTCAACACGGCGTACACTGTTGTATAGTAGTAAGTAATAGTAGTAGGAGCTCAGGGCCGACCAGGGGACACAGAGAGAGAGATGTGGCGAATTGAGGATAGGTTAAAGAGCGCTACCACCGCACACACAGAGTCTAAAACTTTCTCATAGAATTAAATATTCAGGATAGCAAGAAAAAACGGAATGAGGGAGAAGAGGAAGAAAAACTGGAGATTTAAGACGAAGATGGAATTCGTTTCAGTGAGAGTTCTTTCTCCTCGGTGTTCAGAAAACTCACACTGTACATAGGATCCATAGAGAAAGCAAGAGAAAGCGGGGAGCACGAAGCCAATGCTTCCTCTCTTTATATATTTAGGTAATGCTTATACATGGTTAATATGAATAACATAGGAAGAAAACAGGACGACAGAGTGTGGCAAAGTACACAAATAGAAAAGCATTAAAAGTTACAATTGATGTTTCTCGCTTGATTCTGTAGAATGAAAAGTAAATCCAAGTTCAGCGTCGTCCCTTCGAGCGCAAAGTCGTGCATAGGATATCAGAGAGAGAGAGAGAGAGAGAGAGAGAGAGTTTAGAATGGGCGTAGTGACTGTACTACTACAAAAAGATACTACGTACACGATTAGCAGTAAAGAATTGGAAAATCCTGACAAAATCAACTCCAGTCACTAGTCAATGTTGTCGCACCGTATAAACGGAGACTCGTATAATAATACACTGTGCTAAGAAGAAGTCAGTGCATACATTTACCGAGTCAGTATGCTATCGCCTTGTGAGTGAGCAATGGGAAGTACATAGAAAAGGGCTACAGGCTATGTACTACAGAGTATACTTGAGAGTTAAGTTGGTTTGACTTGAATTGACTTGACTGAAAATCTTGAATCCAAAGTCCCGAATGGTTGTCGAGATGAATAATTACTCCCTGGGTATAAAATCAATTCAAGTCACTCGCTGCAGTCTTGCCTTGACTCGCCTTCACTATTCACCATACACACTCACAGACATTACATACAGATAGTCTTTTTCAACTCTGCTCTTGCTAAGCACACGAAAACTAGTAAGAGACGAGACCTCGACTTTCTATAGCTTTATCTACATCACTTTCAAAAAACTGTTTACCAGAAGTCAGTGAATGGGGGACTCTCTCACAGAGAGAACTCGCAGACAAAGCTCAATTCGCAACGCAACATTTCAAAAACGAGCGAAAACAATTTTTTGCTTTCCAAAATCCTAACAACCTAAAAGTATACTACAGTAGTATACACAATGAAATAGTAATATCAGCCATGTGATTTGCCCCTTGAAACTGTAAAGTACACAGACATACAGTGTGCTGCTCCATATTTTCGTTCTGGTTAAGGATTTTGAATTATTTCCCAATTCATATTTGTATTGAAACCCGTTTCGTCGAATTGTTGGTGAGAGAAAGGAAAAGATGAAAGAGAGAGAGAGAGGGAGAGCCTTTCCGCCGAAAAAAGCAGGAAGGGGAAGGGATTTGTGCCAAGTCTGACTTACCTTCTCTGTTGTGTTTGTTATGTATCCCAGTAGTAATATTATCGTATTTCAAAAAGTCCAATCGAAAACCAACCGAAAGCAACAACGATAAAAAAAGAATGCTTATTACTACAAAAGATAGGGGAAGACACACACACACACAGAGAGGCATTATTACTATTTGTTTTTTTACTATCGCAGTCAGTTCAATGCACCTTTTTAAGTAGAAATTTAGTAGCTTCTATCTATATCTCGTTTTGCTCTTTGGCCCACTTCAAGAAGACGAATAAAAGGAAGAAGGAACTGTGTACTTTTTCTTCCTAATAGCATCAGCATCAATGCTAAGCGAGTGGAAATGTGTAACCGAGAGCACCACTCTACTACTTACAATCGGTCTCACATCAGCATCACAATTGAAAGTTGCAATTCTCGGAAAAATAATTGTAAATAAAAAGGCAAATCGGTTGGGATGACTGCATATGTCAGCATTGTACACTCTCCGGGGGTATAATCATGCCAGTTACACACAAGAACAATAGAAACAAAGATAGTCACTCCTTTTGACAGTGCCATTGTGAAAATCCGTGAAATAACGACGAGCCAGAGGAAACCAGAGGAAATGCCTACAAAGAACAGAGTACAGTGCCTAAANCAGAGGAAACCAGAGGAAATGCCTACAAAGAACAGAGTACAGTGCCTAAATAGAGCGAGACTTTCACCCAACCTAACCATACACAAAGTGCATAAACTTTCTCCCGACCTATTTATAGTATACACGCACTAGTAGTTCTCTCTCGGTCCGTCCTACAACTAACAGGAAGATGGTATTGGGGGACAAAGGCGAATGTTTTATGCTATGCTATACATACGATTGTTCAATTTGTATTAAATTATATGAGTGCAATTCTGTGTGTGCACACTGGAGAGATATAGACGTTTGTCTTTCGCCAAGCAACATAAATATTTCTCTCCGAATCAGCACATTGTATTTGTAGGTGGAACTATGTGCGATAGCCCCTGCTTTGTTGTCATCTCTAAGACTTATGCCTACACACACACACATACACACAGACTATCTATACTATTTACTACTGGCGATATTTACATTTGAAGACACTTTGAATCTCTCTCCCTTCATTTTACCCACTGAAAGACACTCATGTCCGGTTATAGTACATAATATTAGGTTATTTACTACTGGCGATATTTACATTTGAAGACACTTTGAATCTCTCTCCCTTCATTTTACCCACTGAAAGACACTCATGTCCGGTTATAGCACATAATATTAGGTGGGTCGTATCCGAACAGACTGCTACCACAGATACGATACTACCTGCTGGAAGTGCACTACGGACAACCGTACCGCTATTTATTTATGGCTGAGTTGAGACAATACAAACAGTAAAAGCGGGAATTTATATTCGCACATTTTGTCAAACGAACTCCCTATCATTGCATCCTCAGCAATTTGTGCTGGATCTATATTCTATAATTTATCTGTATTATCTGGGACAATGTAGAAAGTATCTCATGTAGTAGCAGCACATTTTCTTATATTTGCCGTCCTTGTAATTTTCCAGCATAAGACTCGTGTCCTACTTTATTATCAGCGATGGCAGATTGAAAGTGCCTATCCATACACAAAATGTGCAAATTATTCCACAAAAACGATTATATTATAGGAAGAAGTCGCGATTCCTTTGAAGAACTGGTTCAAATTTAAAGCGTACCTCATTATTATTGTGCGTGCATAAGTATTCTTGTGAAAATCAATTTTTCTTTCTTTGTAATCAATTAGGAAATAATGATTGTAAAGACTTCGTAAATTGGAAAAGCTTTCATCCCCTACAATTTATACTGTATGACAGTAAAAATATATGTAAAAATACATTTATAGGTATGCGAATGGAGATAGTGAAGTATGTGTGAATGGGGTAACGGGTACGTGTAATTGAGCCAGCAGAGAGACACACACGTCTTAGGAAGTTGTAGTAAGGAGGACCGGACTAACGACACTACGACGAAAGTTGCATGTGAGACGACTGTGAGAGAATACAAGAAGAGAGACACCCGGGGAAGATATATACATACATATACACATACATATTCTTCTAACTGGAACTTTTAATGGAATTGAGTGAGTTTTGTTGGATTGGGATGTCTGAGAGAGAGATAAATCTTTTGCCATTTCCATTAGGTACTTTCTCGTATCGAGTTGTTCGGTCTCATTCGAAGTCTGGCTGATGATGTGATGTTATGAGTGAGCAATCATAAGTATAAGTAGTAAGTATATAGATATGTGCTCTTTCTCTGTATCTCTGATACGATGCACTACGTACTGCAATAGTATTTGTACTTTTGCAGCATCTGGAACACAACAGAGGTCTTAACGTACTATATTATACGTAGTAGTTTTCCTAGTCTTCTCCAGAGTCTCGCTGCTCTGCTCCTAATGTGGGAAAAGTTATCACTAGGTACAATATTTCCGTACATCTTTTAGGAAGGCTTTTACCTAATGTGGTATCTGCTGGAAATGTATATTGTACATAATGCACATACTAAGAATGTATTGTGTCAAAACTCAAACTTCGTTATAAATTTCTCCTGTAAATATAAAGATGTGACAGAGAGCTCAGGCACAGAGGAAAAATGGCAAGAAAGTGTATAGTGGTAGTATGTAGTACTTACGATGCTTATATTTATTGTTAGCCAGGAAGCATTTACTTATTCAAATAAAGAGACCCGGCTCATATTTGAATAATAAATATTCCTAGTTCATCCCTCATGTGAGATTTGAATTTGAGACTTGCTCTTTAGTTCTAGTTGGTTAGAAGGAAACGGATTTTTCCCGTAGTTGTAAGAAGAAGTATGTGGTGGTGGGCTTAAGTTTCGGATGTGTACTTATACCACATTCTGTATGATGTTTGCAACGTGCAGAGAGAGAGGAGAAAATACATTGAAGGAGATAAACTAAGTAGATGAAGTAAATACGTAAGTATTATTTACCAAAGGAAAACAGCTGCTGAAAAATATCTACAACTATCTGCTACTGGTTCTGGTGCTCGAGTACAAAGTGAAACCATATATGAATGGGTCCATAAAAAGAATGCGATGAAAACTTGTTTTAAGTTGGTCGGTCGGTTTGCTTTGGCTGGGTTTACTCGTAGTAGCTGTGTGTTCAGATAAGAGAGGATAAGAATAAGTAGCTACAAGACATCTTATGCATTTCTAGTAGTAGGTGGGTGGATAGATGGATAGGTAGTATTAGATATATGTAAGCAGCAAAGAAAAGTAAAGAAAAGTAAGAGAGCAGCCAACCAAAGTACCCAAGTACCTATGCTCTCTCTCTCTCTCTCTACTTCTGTATATTGTACAATATGTATGTAGCTTAATGCTAAGTAAAGGCTTTGTGTCATCTTAAGATTGATTACAGCTCTGTTCTGCCATATAAGTATGCTTCGTTCATGTTCTCAAGCCACCAACACTGCTTTATAGCCGTACATTGAAGAACATCGCTAACGACGACGGCTTGTCCAAATACGCACATACTTACGCTTAATTTTTACAAAAAATTCTTCAAACTTACAACTACTTATGTACATACATAGTCATTGACTATAATATAACCACCACTATATATTGACTACTTACAGTTTCCAGGAAGGGGAGGTGTGAGTTCTCTGTACTTGTCTTAAGATAACTCACGTCAGACTTTACATACTTTCGTTAAATACTCGGAGGAGAGCTGAGTCCGTGTGCACACTTTGCGGTAAAATCCGCAAGCAAGCAAATCCGCGTCATAATGGGATTTGCATACACAAAGAGGTAAAAAAATTCTGCATACTTAATTAAATACCTACGAGCATTTATTGATACACTTGCAAGAATAAAGTCTTTAGGAATCGCTTCAGCAAAAGACGAAACCACAACAGTACAGGTATTACCAAATAAACAGTATTACGGTATTCTTTATTACAGTAAAAGTATTATTATTCGTATGATTGCGAAATATCTGAAATATCTATTAATTTAATAATGCCCAAATATCGTAATAATTCTAGCAGACGTACTATACAATACATTGGAGTTATTATAGTATAGACCGCGTGAACATCCTATTTTCAATACATAGTATACAGAGTATGGTTTGAATTGAAAATATCGAGGTTGATGTACGCTTTATGATTTCGGTATACAGTTTTGCATAGAGCCAGTATACTACATCTTTAAGTATTTAGAAGTAATTCAATTATTACTACGGGAGTAGAGTGGAGGAATAGAATGACAATAGAATGGATTATACAAATTAAATTAAAAATGTCGGGAGATTCTATTCCTAAGTTAAAGTATGCACACAATGGTTGTGGTGGTCGTAAAGAGGAAGAGTGCTCTATTCATTATTTCTTCATTGCAAAAAAATTTGCATCACTGCTGTTAGGTCTGTCTTAGAATTAGCAAAGTCAAAAGAAGGTGGCCGCCCTCCGCACAGGTTGCCAGCAAGGTGCAATAAATTATTTGATTAGCTTCTTTAGAGTTGAATGGGGAACAAAGAAGATATTTCACGCCTATTAATCAAGCGCTTACACACAATCAACACAAAAGTCTTTCATTCAACTTTATTCCCACAGTCGGCAGGAATTCCACCTCACTTCCTATTAATTAAAGTATCTCAATAAATCCACTATTTTTCCTTAACTCCAACAAAGGATATACATTCTGTAGTAAAAGTAGTAGTCTTAGGATAAGATCTTGGCCCAAGAAAGAAATAAAAAGAAAATTCTCTTAGTCTCACAGATATACACATAGAGCCTACCTACTATTTCCACTAACTACTGTTTTAAATTGTAAAACTTAATCCTTTAGTTTTCCATTGGCTGGAGGAAAGCAAGTGAGTAAAGTACTCTCATTGTCACATTTACAAGGCCACTTGATGGCAAAGAAAGAGAAGAGAGCATGAAGAAGAATCCATTAGCATATGAATAGGGCATCAATCGTCACTAAGGAAGAGCCTGAGTCAAACAATACAATCAAATGATCCATTCACTCACTCTTTCAGCCCAAATCTCTGTGTGCTACAGCTCCTCTCTCGTTTAGCTCACGCAGAGAGTTAATGAGCTTCCATCCCATCCCCACAAAACTACACTTTACCTTTTCACTCTTTATTTTCATTATCAACCATTTACATCTTTCTACACTCACCATTGTGTTCTCTCACTCTCTTCTACAGAAGAACTGCCATCTCATCCCTGTACAACAAAATCCACAACGCACAACTACTGTACTGAAAATAAGGCGGTATTATACGCATAGGCGGTTTCTAATGTAATTTTAGCTGCGGCATGTTCACTCTCACTCTCTTCTACAGAAGAACTGCCATCTCATCCCTGTACAACAAAATCTACAACGCACAACTACTGTACTGAAAATAAGGCGGTATTATACGCATAGGCGGTTTCTAATGTAATTTTAGCTGCGGCATGCATTCTCCCCTGTGAGTGAGACTACACTTTTCCATTCTCACCGTACAGTAGACACGGTGAGAATATAGTTACACCGTACACCACCAATACACCATTTGTACCTACACAGCCTGTCCTGCCTTCTGACTAATGTGCAGAGCCAGTAAATAACAAGCACTTGTACAATTTACCATACAAAAGGGAGCACAAGCCTTGAATTACAGGAAAGACCGCAACCGCTTGCAAACAAGCGAGAGAGCAAGAATGGAGGCTTGTTTTACACTAACTAACTAACAATGGGTGATTTCATCTCTTTGCATATGAAAACAATGGAAGACGAAGACGAGAGTAGAGAGAGAGTCCCGAAACCGGGCTGAAAGTTGGACCAGTTATCTGAAAAAATGACTGGCCCTGTAATGTCATGTAACAGTAATAAAAGTGCAGGGAAATGAAGATACATAGGTGGGTACTCAACTTGCTAGCGACCATAATACATAATGCATACGTACCACTATACCATAGTAGTGTATATATCTAGGTATATAGTTTGCGGTGTGGTATCTGCGGCATTGCGGAAGTATTTGTACATTTGAGAGCCTGTCTGACTACTTTGACCTAAAAGAATACAAAAGATTATGAGAAAAATTTCCTTCAAAAGTTATAATCACAAGTAACACGGAGCTAAGTTGGCCGGTTTTGCTAACTGCTAACTGTAGTCACATAAAAGTTAGTTTGCTCAGAGGAATTACATTGGAGAAGGTAGTTGCATTATTATCTTGAATGGGCAATTTGGCAAATAATAAATCACTTTTAATTAGAGATTTGCACGTCAGAAGATAATGAAAGTGAAAGTGAAGAAGCCGCCGGATAAAGAGTAATAATGTAAGAGTCGAGAGGCTACAATATAATTATAATAATATCTGGGCCGCTTTACTCCCCTGCTTCGACACAGCAAGTGAGTATGTGCACTCGTCGCTGCACTGAACCACCACCATAGAAATCTAGTGACATCATTCTATTCTCTCAAGATATCCGCTGAAAGATTATACTACTAAAGCATGTCTTTGCTGGTAACTTGAGGCAGGGCTAAACTGACTACAATCAAAAAAGAGAGCTCCAAGTGAGAGATGAGATGAGAGAGGAAAGATTAAGAAATCCGACGAAACCCAGTCAACCCATAACAAACTAAACTAAGACGACTTACAAAGTAAAATGTACTACACACTTGCTCTACCATATAAGTGCTACACACTATTATGTATAAATATGTACAAAAGACTTGTGCTCGTCTAGTGTAGTAGTACATGGTACATGTAATCTCAACTTGTCTGCAGTAATAGTATCAGTTATCAGGGAAAGGAGGGCGCTGAAGAAAGTTTTCACGCACAGTCTTCTGCTCCGATGTAGCAGCATTCACGGAGACACCATGTCATCTCATTGCACAGCAGTTGCTACAGTGGAACGTGCATTATGTCTAGAGACACACAAGATGGCCAACAAGAAGACAGACTTTTTTATACTACCAACTGTGTATATATAGATAGATGGTAAGAACGCGTCGAGTGGTCCTAGTAGTAGCATTCCCTTTGTTCTCCACAGAATCCTTCCATCATCTGTCGCTTCAGATTCTATCTTCAACTTGTCCTCTCTGGCTCTCTACGCGTATTTGTGGTTTCTGGCGCGTCTTCTTGTGAGTTGTAAGTCTTCTCAGGAAGAACATTGACCATATTTGGGCAGCTTACAAATAGCAAACTATAAATTCAGCTCTAGTATGCATGTGTAAACAGGAAACGTTCCAATCTAAGTATATAAAGAGTTCCATCGCAGTTGACCATATTTGGGCAGCTTACAAATAGCAAACTATAAATTCAGCTCTAGTATGCATGTGTAAACAGGAAACGTTCCAATCTAAGTATATAAAGAGTTCCATGGCAGTGTTATAGTGTAGAAATACGTTTCGAGGTAGAGTTAAAGGTATACGGTAGGTGCAGTATGTATTTCGTACTTAAAAGATGCATAAAAGGTATAGAGAAGGAGCCTTGCTTCTCTCTCTCGACTTTCTCCAGGCCTGTATGCTGATTTGGCTGACAATCCCCTGTCAGCCAAATTCCCTGTCACATTACACTTAAAGAATAAGGGGAAACAAGTTAAACACGTCCTATTTGCATTCAATTATCGTCCACTTAAAACAGCTCAGAGAATAAAACAACTAATGTGCACGGAATAAGAAAACTGAACTAAAAGTAAGCCAAGAGGATTATTCATAGACTGGTAGTTTGCTCTCTCTTTCTTCCCATTTGAATTGCTCTTTGAAAGAAGTGCTTGAACACTTCAGTTCGTGTCACGAGAAAAGAGATGGAGAGAAGAGGAGGAAGTAATCGCGTCTCACATCCTATCAAGTCAAATTCAACGTGCAATTCTCAAGATTTCCTATTTAAATTCGATCTCGGCGATTAAACGGCAAGGCAATCACGATGCCGGTGAAAGTCAACCCAATAAGTTCAATTCTTCCACAAATTCACACACGAATCAGAAAAAATAAAATGCACTAAACAAAGGCAAAGCCTAAACACAACCTATAGTACATAGTGAGAGAACCAATTGTGAGTTTTGGCTTCCCCAGCACATTGAACAAAAAAGCTTCCGCGGCGCCCTCTCTGGAGATTCTGTCCAACTTTGTTTTCCTGTCGCGATAAAGAAAGTGGTGGTGGCAATAAATCCGAAAAAGTTCGCTGGGAGAGAAAGAGAATTCCCTTCTTGACACGTCAGGCAGAAACCTCACGGCTTTTTAATACAGGATATAAGTATTATTCTAGTTGGTTGTTCATCCAGAGAGAGTTTACATTTCTTTTTGTCTTTCGTTTCCTTTCCACCGCGTTCTTTTTAACAATGTGGCACTCTCCCGGCTCTCATCTTGTTATATACACGAAGGCGATATCTACGTACTCACTCCAACGTATTTAATATCATTTGAAGAAGAGAAAGAAAAAGTTTTCTCGCCCAACGAAACGAAATACGAGTCACAGAGTGTCAAGAAGTAAATACAGTGTAAGTATTTTTAGCCTCGCAGAAACGAAAGAAAATGTCTTTGTACATTTAGTCGTGCCGAGAATAGACAGCGGCGAGCAATAGGGACAGGACACTCACTCCATTCACTCTTCCACCAGTCCCACAAGACAAACACTGCACAGAAACTCCAGTAACTACTTCTGTGCTAGCAACACCGCCGCCGCCGCCGCCGTCGTCTACCCACAAATACAAACTATATACACTATCTTCATAGTCATTCATCCGAATCTGTAGATTTTACAACGGAAGATATATTTTCTACTAGAAAAGACGGAGAGACGAGAGGATGCCAGGCCAAACTAGATCAGACTACAATTCACCATCACCTTCATCGAAATCAGGAGACAATTGTATGTTAGTAAGTATATCTTCCGAGAGAGTAAGAGAGAAGTGTGTTGTAAAGCATTGGATTGATCTATAACCTTGTTCTCTCACTTTTCCTTATCACTTTCCAGTGTTCGCCGCCAGCAGGCCAATACCAAAGCAGCATCATTATGCTACCAGTACTACAACTGTGTAATACGTAGTACATGAGAGAGCAGCGGCAGTATCTTAAGCTTGAAGGACTAGCGTAAAATCAAGCCCTATATCTTATTATATAGTTCATAGTACAATTTACCAATACAGTACATACAATCCAACATAATAAATCCTTCATCTGTTAGCTTTCCTTAAGGAAAAGATTTATTGGGAAAGATCCGTGATTTCTTATCTAGAAAATTGTAGCCAACCCTTTTCCGTACATAATGAATCAAAAACCGGCTACACACTCTTCCACTGCAATAAGCCATCAGAGAGCACTACCACATAATATAATATATTGTGAGCCCTAAAATAAAATAAGCGTCAACTGGAGCACCAGCCTGTCCACCAACACAGAAAGACATCACTGACAGTGAAAACTAATCACAATGATTCACAGTAGACGATTCTACGATCAGAAGGGACGAGGTCAACAACAAATCGAAAATGTGGGTTTCTTCTCGGGATGCTACGTTGCAGAAATTATGCATTTTACTTATTCTAGCACAGAAAGTAGTTTTCCTATCTCTCTCTCTCTCTCTCTCTGTTGCAAAACAACTAATAACTAGCAAGAAAGAACAAAGCTTGTCTGTCCTAAGGTTATCTCCTTATCGTTTTGATGAGGGCAAAAAAGTATGGGAAACGACACGTGTGGAACTAAAGTAGAGGGAGACAGGTCAGACAGACAGCCCAGTACAGTATTAGTACACATCAAGACAGTAAAAGATGAAAAGATGAGCCACTAAGATTGAGACACAAGAAAGACGTTCACATAAGACTTAACATCTCTATAGTGCTATTTCATTGAGTACACTCACTCACAGTACACAACGTAATAGTAAATAGTACAGTAGGTGTGCACCACATTAAATAAACTCATAAAGGGAGTAGGTACTACTAGGAAAAGCTTACATATGTGTTAGGTTATGGCATGGACCTATGATCTATGGATGTGTCATGTCAACGGCTAAGTAGACTATATGAAAGTTTCTGCACGAGCATACACAAAACTGAGAGAAAGATAGGTAGTAGTACACATCTAGCAAGTAGATAGTGTGGTTGCGCGCAGCAGAGTAAACGCTAACAGCTTAGCCCATTATTGCTTACCACACAGTACAATAAAAATACCACAGTGAGCCGCAGCACTGTGTACTGCTGCTGCTTTTGTAGTAGTAGAGAGCCGACACGTAGAAGGAAAACAGTACTAAAGGGCAACCAGTCTGCGGATACAGTACATTGAGCTTCTCGCCTTCTTATCAGGAACATCTTCCACCCATCCGTCCGTTAGCTTGTCTTGTCTATCTTTCTCTCTCTCTCTCACTCTCTCTCTCTCTACCCTATCTGCTTGCTGTCCCACTCATCTAGATGTGCAGTGAAAGTGGAGAAAGTTAGCAATAACTAACAAAGTGAAAGAGAGAAAACTAGAGCAAGTGCAGAGCCTTCGAGCAGCCACCAGCACATAAATTCATTATGGCCTAATGCACCAAACACCCACAGACAAAATGTAATCCGCACATTTACTAATGTTGAAAGAAATATCACAAAGAAGACATTCTCTCATAATTCTAATTTTATGCTCCACTTCTGCTCTGTATTTCCTTGCTGCTTCTCCACCGATGCAAAGAAGAACGACGGAGAGAAGGTTTATTTAGTCACCACATACTGGTGCACAACGATCACACTGTATTAGCTAACCTACTATTACTACTACATAGTAAAGTAGTAGTAGTGGTGGCTGTCTCCCAGCTGCTGCTGCAAGGTGCAGGGGAACTACTACCACGTACTAGAACTACTCGGGGGATTTTCTCAAAGAAGAAAAGTCATTCACAAAGAAAATAGTGAGAATTGTTTTCACTCTCACTCTCTCCTTCTATTATTTAAACTAGAGGCTAAACTGAGCGGATATAAAAGTGAGAAAGAGGGGACATTTACAACTGATTGTGGTACTGAGATCTTTGTAAAAGAGGTTGCTCTGCGGTCTGGCTCCACGAATAAAATACCACCAGAACCTTGAATAAATGCATTTGACTACACTCTATCTACTTTACTATGAGGTCTGTAGGATCATCCGAAGAATACTCTTTATATAGATAAAGTATATATAAGCCTTAGTATAAGTATAAGTAGTAGTAGTAGTACTAGAGTAAAGATGTGAAATGAAATTAAGGGCATTCGTTTAGAAAAAGAAATGTGGCCTCTGTCTGATCTGTTCTGCTCTATTCTGTTTTTACAACAGTTTTTGGCAAAAAGCAAGCCGTCTTAATAGTATGTAATACTAATACTACTAGGGCATGTATAATATAGGAAGGAGAAAAATCGTGTGGAAAAGCCTCCGAAGAGACATTTAACTTGCTTACTTACACACTCTGTGCTTTTCTACTTCCACCGGAATTTACTATAAATGATGTAAGTCGAGATAGGAAAAAAATGATTCGGGGAAGGGTGTGCTATGAGAGAGAGAGTGAGAGAATGTGAGTTGAGTCAGGCCACCACTGCACGTTGCACTCACCCACTGAATGAGAGTGGGAGTTGCTGGAGAGACGAGTTAAAAGAGTTGACTGCTGCTTCAAGTACACGAGAGAGTGAATGTGATGAAGCAGCTCGAAAGAGTGAGAGAGATTTAAGGCAAAGAAAATTCCCCGTCTGTATTACATAGACTAGGTTAGGTCCATAGACGACCACCACACGGATAGTGGTGGTGAGGGTACCCGGTGCAGCCCAGTCACTCTCACTACAGGTCACAGTCCGCATCACATCCACCTTTTTAGTAGTTTAGGAACTAGTTTCAACTGAAATGAACAGATCTTAACTTTCTCTCGGTTCGTTGGATACTTACATACGGGGTATACCAACATACATACTTAACCTATAAACAGACTTTAAGACTGTTCTTGAAACATTAAGACACACATGTAGCTAGAAGGAGATATGAGGCCAAAAGTCAAATAACACTGCTACTCGTCACATTCTGGAACTTATATGTACATATGTCTAACCCCAGGTATATATATATGTATATATATAGAGAGAGAGTGAGGCAGGGCAGCTGAATTGCATTCATGTTGCACTGCAATGGTATGTGTTTGTTTGTACCTACATATTATAGAGAGTAAGAGTTGTATCGGGTAACATGTCCGTGTCCATGTTCTGTTGTTGGTACGGTATTTGCAAGTTGGCTCGGCAAATCCAAGCGAGCACATAAACTAGTGGAGGAAATCGTTGCCCTTAATGCACCAGACGTGAGTTAGGCCATAGACACTGCAATAAAAGGGCAAACATGGCTAAAAATACGAGACAAGTTCACAGTGGAAACTAAAATGCTCGTACTACTTACTTACTATACGAGTGTGTTCTCCAACGTTGTAGTTATGTCGCACCCTTTCACACTACCAACAACTTATGAGATGGTAGACAAACATTTCACATTTACATTTTACTACATGCACAAGAACATGCAAACCGTCTTCGTACGCTTAACTGCACTCACCAGGTCTTAATATTATGCTATTACTGCCTACTTGCTATACACTACTAGGTACCTATATATACATATAGTACCGCTGCTCAACGTAACAACTTTCTTAACTCAGTTTGAGCCCAGTGCACCACTGATAGGATCGTAAAGCTGAACGAGGATGAGCTGGCTAAACCTTATGTGTCTGCAGACACAATATCCATGTGGGTCACATCTCCGTCTAATGACTATGACCGAACGAATAACAATCTATTCAACAGTCTAAAGGATTTTCCATAGATAACCATCGGAATTGGAACGAGGTAGCAGAGCAGCAGAGTTCGTCGAGTCACCCTTAATTTACAATTGCATATTATTAAATACATTTTATATTCGGGTGGTATATTTACTACATTGAGAGTTGAAACGGTGAACATGTGACACCTCCCCCCGCATTATATAAAATAAAGTGTCACACATAAATGCAAATTTGTATCGTGTCTGTTCTGAGAGAATCTGATTTGATCTTTATTGCCATGTGTCTGCTCTGTAAGTAATATTATTATAATGGGCAGGCTATAACTGTGTATCCTATTTAGTGGATGGTGCCATAAGGCGGCTTTTTCGCAATACTTCAACACTCAAATGAAAATAGTCTGCTCATTTTTCTATCTGTTTCCTCTGTGCTTATCACATCATTAAACTCATGAAGTTCGGTGCTCTCTCTCTCTCTCTCTGCATGTAGTATGCATGTACACTGTGTTTCATCTGATATTGGTACAGCTAAAATTCGCGCGGCAGGCAGTACAAAAACTGTAATAAGTTTTGTCAGAGACAACTTA
>JABASC010002289.1:0-18238 GCA_019776185.1 Plutomurus gul | reverse complement strand
AAATGTTTTCAGGGGTGGTAGACACACGGACCCTATGGAGTCGATAAAATTCTAGGTTTGACTCATCTGACAAGGTGAGGAAGGGTACTTTATGCTTGTGACCCTCACAGAGTTATTCACTGCGTGAATTCATAATTGGCAACAAAAAGTAATCAAAATCTCATATTTTCTACTTGGAGAATGGAAAGTTTTCATTTATACATGTCTCCAACATTTTGCTGTTGCAAAGAGTAAATATGTTATGTTTGGATCATCACTGCCAGTGATGCGGGCCCCCTACGTGCCGCGCCGGCAGGGCAACTACCGACAGTGTACACTTTTTGTGAAGTCGTAAAATGTGCTTATTTTTGTTTTAGTTATAGCGTATGGTGGAAGCATACAGACAATTTCCATTTAGTGCACCAAAATTAATAATTGTTTGCCCATATTATTACTTGACCAGATCTTTTTCAACATCAAGTTATTTACAGCCTATTAGCAGAGATGGGCGAATTACAGTAATTTGAGCTCAATCCAGTACGAACATTCAGCAATATTAGAGCCACATGGAATGTAGAATTAATCTGAGGAAAATCTCGCTATATTACTTGCTTCACTATAAAATTAACTCTCCAAAACTGTCAAATTACAGTTTGCATGGAGAGTTAATTTTATGGTAATGCAAGTAATTTCGCGAGATTTTCCAATTTTTCAGTTTGATTCTGTACTCCATGTGGCTCTAATAAAGCTGAATGTTCCATACCCTGTTCGCACTGAACTAAAATTACTGCAACTTGACTGTGTGATTTGTGACTATGTGTTCCCATCTCTGCCTATTGGTACCGCTCATATTTACTTCAATCCTTCCACATTTACGATCTTTAACCCTCACAAAGGTTTATGCAATGGCTTCGTCTGTATGTATATGTACGTACGGGCGCACTTTAGGGGCCGCAAATTTTGAGATAGAGACTAAAACTTGGTATTATGTGATCAACTGGTACAGAGGACGGACGAGTTTTTTTCTCAGTAAAATCGACGATCAAAACAATCATTTTTTTGCATCCATTCATACATCTTTCAACCAAAAGTCTTCCATAATTGAAAATTGTTGGCCGATTTAGAATTTTTATGCGTTAAAATATTGCGATCAGTGGGACGAAGAGAAGCAAACGTAATCCAACCCAAAACTGATCATACAGCGTTGAGAAAACTTTATTGTCATCTGAGTTGACATTTCAACCTTGCCGATAACTCATGGAAACTTGGGTAATTTTGTCACATATATTGGGTTACGCATCCTTCTGATGGCCTTCCCACCAGTATTAAACCAGTATCATTGCGTAAACCGAATTTATGGTTGTATTCAGATTGCATAGAAAAACGATTTTTATTGCAACTATAGAGTCACAGTCACACTGTCACGAAGAGCGGGAAGATGTTTCCCATATATCATTGTTTATTATTTGTATTGGATTTAAAGGCTTCAAGTAAGTTATCTTTATTCTCTGCAAACGCCTGTGTTGTTATTATAACGGAAACTGAAAACACAACGTGAACTGTACCTTTAATGGTGCGTTGTTTGAGTATTGCTTAAATGCAAAAAGGAAAGAACTTTGTCTTCTCCTCATCACACCATGACCATCAATATAATTCTAAGATTATTAATTTACAGAACCTACAAGTTTGGATTTTTTGCCAAAGTTTTCAATAAATTAACGAACCATTATATTAAGTAAGAAAAAAGATCGATGCCTTTTCACATAGCTCAAAAACCCAAAGTATTATGGGTAGGGTTTTCCACCCTTGAAGGGCTGAAAAGAGCCTTCGCCCGCATTCTATGAAGTAATGATGGTGATACAAATAAGAGTGGGTGAGACGGATTGATGAAGGTGTAATGCGAGTTACATAACAGGAAACAAGCGGAAGAGGAAAATTATATCCTCTTCAACGAAATAATGTACACCATTAGCTGCTTCGGGATGATTGGTTGTAGAAAGAAAGAATTTAATTTTCTGATAAAATCTTTCGGTGAAAATTACGTTGTGGAAAATTGTAATCCTTTAAGAATAGAAGAATCGAAAATTGCTTTTAGGGCCCGAAACTATACCATAAGCGTCTTATAAGTCATATTGAAGGTGAACAGGTGATAAAATGTATTTAGGCGAGCCATTTTATCCATTTCTAAGAAAATAATTAGCGTATTTCTTAGAACTGAAGATGATGGAAAAGTAAAACATTAAAGTAGCATTTTGAGTTATACATTGGTGGAAAATAACCAGAAGGGAGTTTTATTGTACATATATCGTAAGTCTCCCTGAAAATGTAGACTTTAATTTTGCACATGCCTTTTGGCTTTTGTATCCTTTGTTCAGCAAAATCCCCCACGGAGATAAAAACAATGAGGATATTCTAATCTGTTAAAACTTTCAACTTTTATGCTCACTTTAGCTTCGCTCCAACTGACTTATATTCATAATGAATATTTTTAGCAACAATTCAATAGATGGGCAAGATACATAGTAAAGTATCTTAAGATAATTTCCTAAAGATAAGATACCAAGATAAGATACCTAAGATAAGATAAGCAATAACTCAAGATAAAGGATACAAGATACTCATCTAAGATACTGATTTTTCGGGGTACGATAAGATTATCTATCTTAAGATACAATTTTAAGATAAATTAACTTAATCAATATATAGACAGTATTCAATTGGTTTTATCATGACAATATTTCCATATGATAAATCATTTAATCTACAATGGCTGTTAATTTTCAGCAGAACCATTTTCCCAAACATATCGTCACTTACTCATTGTTAGTTCCTTCCTTTTGGGAGATAATATCATTCCTGCGAAACTGAATAGGCTCCCAACATGCCTTGAAGAAGGGACGGCTGTATTGGATTTGATGAAAATCTTCTTGACTGTTCGGTTGATAGCTACTCAAATTACTCTTTTATCCAAAGATAAAGTCAACTCAGATTCAATTTAATGATAAAATTGTGAAATTTATAAATTGAAAATGACTAAGGAGTCCATAACGTGAAACATCTGAAAACAGATCGGAAAATTCCAATATCCTTTCTACTCAGCGAGTATAAGTGAAAAATCACACAATTTATCTTTTATCTTGTAAGGCCAAAAAATTAAGATAGAAGATAAAAGATACATTTTTTAATTTTCGAAGATACAAGATACAAGAAATAAATTGTATCTTAGATAAAATATCAGATAAACGTATCTTGCCCGTCTATGAGCAATTCACACACTCAACTATTGCAGACGGGCGTCTACGAATTACTACTCATGTTGTATTCAAAGTGCTTTCTAACGTAACGTCCCTAATCAATTTTTCATGGCTTTCTAAGTACTTCATGGGAGTGCGACTTCCCGCACACAAAGCCGTAGAATATATTGCACTTGACTGGTACAACATATATTTTAATGTTCTCAATATGTCTGTAGGTAAACGACGATTCTTAAGAAACAAGGCACGCAAATCACAACAAACGGTAGTAGTAATTATTAAGCGAGACTCACAATCAGTAACAAAGCATTAATTTTTAATTATTCGTGCATAAGTCATAATTAGTTTCAAGTCATAATTAGTTCCAAGTATAATTTATGCAACAAATCAACAAACATCTCTGGTGCAAATTCTACTAAAGAGAAAGGTAGGATTGCTCGTGAAAATTCTGCGTGAAAGTGGAAAAGATTACCGTAGAAATTTTAATGGACGAAAGAGGGGAAAGGTGCAGAGAAGAAAGTGAAAAAGGAGGAAAACGATACAAAATGGAGCCACGATATTGTAAAAAGATAATACGGTACGCTTTTCTTCCTACGGGGATAATTTTCGACCATGGAAGTCTAAGAAAATTTTCATTTCAATAGGAATCCTGGAAAAAACATTCCCATATGTATATGGGTACAGTACAATAATTTACCAACTAAGTATACAGTATAATTTAACTACACAAAATTCTTTGTAGTTTACATTGTTGTACTACGTAAAAAACCAGTACTTGACAGACAAAACCACTAATAGAGAAACTCCATACGCTATCGAACACAAACTACATCGGTGTCTTGAAATTATTCAATTATTGATGTTTACACAGCGCCAGGTCAAGCAGTAGTACCGGTTGGTAACAAAAAAAATCACGTAAAGGTGGGTCGGGCAAAGTACAGGGCGCAAAACACCGGATTTCGGTTTCTACACTTTTTCTCTACCGTTTTTCATCCATTTTAATTCAAACTTGGTATGCAGACGAAACTCATCAATATAAACATAGGTATTTTTCCAAATTAGAAAAAAACCTCAAATACCTGGGTAATATCGGTTTAACTAATAGATAAGTATATACTTAAACTTATGGTATAAACACAGGCAATTTGTTAAAAGTCCGAAGTCGGATCAAATATACATTTGAGACTAATACTAAGTTTCACCCCAATCAGTTGGTAATTGTGGACACCAGAGCGGATCCAATATTTCCACATAAAAAATTCAGGTATTACCAACCGGTACTGCTTGACCTAGCGCAGTGTAAACATAAAGAATTGAATAATTTCAAAAGACATCGATGTAGTTTGTGTTTGATAGCTTATGGAGCTTCTAATTAGTAAATAGTCAGCTTAGCATATGTATAAGTAAATCCTGTTGCTCCATTTGCACCAACTTTGAAAATAAATATTTTACTGCTTATGTTACAAAGGGAAATTAAAGCCAAATTGGATTTTACTAGTTCTGCGAGTTTAACTTTAATTTCCACTAATGATTACACGATGACGACTTAACATTGCTTAATACCAGTAAATATATGTAATGGGTTTTAATTTCCCCCATAAATGTAAAGGAAAATTATGAGAATATCCCATTAAACGAAAATTATGAGAATATCCCAACCGAATACCTGGTTAGCCTTATCTGTATTATCCTGAAGACAATAATTGTAGAATAATCCAATTCTACACTACTCTACAGGATGGTTTGGCCGACTTTTTATATTGCCTTGTACGACGGAATTCCTATTTCCTTTGGCACAGGACGCAAATAAATATTTCATTGTCATTCCTAAAAGTTCCCGTACTTCACCGTGCACTATCCGTCTGTTACAAAGGAGCCATATCATGGATATTTCATTGTCCTACACGTCCTTTGTGCATCACCATTCCAATTTTGTACTAATGAAAGACAAAGCTTTGCAAGCTGCAGAAGGATGCATGCGAAGCACGATGGAACATGTAATGCGATTACGTCAGAGTTAGATGCATTAGCAGTTGTAGTGAGGTATGTCAGTTCAGTAATTATTATTCCAGAAATCATTTGTCAGTTTTGTCTGCTATCGGGGAGCACTTGACTGTTTCTCATACAAACTTCAGATAGAATTTCTAATTAGTCTTAATTCATATAAATTATTGTTCCCTTTGCTTTCATGTAATAATTTATATGACTCGACTACAAATTTATAGTCTTTGAAAGTGAAGCAGACACTATTGGTAATCCTACTTGACATGAACCTGACACTCTCAAATTCATTCGAAAACGCAAAATTTTCTGAAACGGATTTTAAGAAATATTATCTGTGCCGAGTTGGAGGATATGTTTGATCAGTGAAAGTATCTGTAAGCCTTCAAAAATGAGAACTTTGAACAAAACGAATTTTCATAAATCTCGTCCAATCAGCTACAGCTCAAATTGACTCGACGCCAACTTTCTCTCTGTACTACACTACTAAACCCTTTTACATGGTGCTTACTGACACTACATTGTCAAGTTGTGCAGACAGTTTTCTGATTCAGTAGAGTTGCATTATTAGGTCAGCAATGCCACTTATGTCATATTTAATGTCAAGATATGCTACCAAGTATCACGCAACCGTGAGTTTCATCCAACTTCACTCAAAAGTAATTTCGATATGTGCAATAAATATATGTATGCACAGCACACCCACACAAGAATTTGTGGGAATCTTCATTTACAGTTCCATTTACTCGTTTTTGTTATTAGAAACATTTATATTATATGTCGGTATATACATTTACGCCATTCTGTAGGTACAGACTATATTTCGACATTTTATAGGAAACCTCTTGCCTTCGTATTGAGGACTCTTGATGCCTTGTTTTGGGTCTAACTAATAGACAAAACTATTGACAACTTCAATAGTAAATAAATCCCTTTGGGTTACTCTGCAGAAATGGAGTCAGGCGCGTCGTATTTGTGAATTTAAATTATGCACTAGACGTACCTATGCTATGTATATGTATTAGTAAGTACAGAATCAACTTGAATCAAGTGAAATGGAAAGTGAACGAAGAATTGAGTAGACAAGAGAGGAGTTTTGTTGTAAGCAAGGAGCAAAGTGCTACTGTTGAATCTAATATTCAATTGAGTTTAGTACCTGCATACAACCATAAAGGAAGTGGCCCGTAGGTCGTAGCCTACGACTCGTAGGCAATCCATTTTCGCATTCGTTAGATGCATTCACTTCATCAATTGATAAGTATAGCAACGAAACTAATTATTGAACTTATTTATTCTACATAAGTATGTTAAATGCCAAAAACAAATGAGACTTGTCGTTACCATAAGTCATTTCAATTTCAGGGCAACTGGAACAATTGCATGAACGTCTAGTTTCACGTACACAATTTGCAAAGTAGAAAGAAGAAATTGCGCATTTAAGATATATACCTATCTAAATATGTATGTTTACACATTTGCTACTCCCACCACTCCTTACACATACATTGTCAAATAAAAAGGGAATTGATTAAACTATGAATTTAAAGGTTAGTAATGGTGAGTATAGGAGATAGGTAAATGTATATTTGAAAGAGAATTCTAAAATTTTAGAACATAACTTTTCTTATACTTTTCTCCTTTGCTTCGTGCTTAGACTTAAGTGCGTATAGTAACAGCATCACACATACATTTAGACCAAGATTTGTCTTTTATTATTATTGCCCTGTTCCGTATACAGTTAGTGGCTCTGAGACGAATGAAATTGTTTGGAACGTAAGAGTTTGGTAAACTGAGATTCAGTTGTCGAAAGCATTACGTATGTGAAATCTTTCTTGTCATTTCTCACAAGATTGAACCCAGATGTTGCAGATTTGCGTTGGGGATTTCCTAGCATGATTTTAGAGACGCAATTGGATGTGCATTCATGATGGATATAGAACGATTTACTTGTACAATGGAGAGAACTCAACATAGACTACAAAAGTAAATAAGGCAAAAACCTTCCTAAACCTAACCATAATCTTTTTCCCACACCGGAATTACTGCACTAAAGGTACGAGCAACACAATGAGACAACTCAAATGACAAATGATAAAGGAAATGGAAGAGACCCAATTTAGAGGAAAAAATCGTCGTATTAAAGTGCATTGTTAGTGTTACTCCACATGTGGCACAATGAATGTACGTACGTAGGATGCGATGTGAATACGTTTTTAGGATGAGCACCAATTCACTTTTGGTATATTTCCTTTATTTGCACTAACGCTTGACTTTGTGCAGCAGTGGTAAAATTCGTACAATTTAAGTAGGTAGAAGTATGTAGAAGTCTGCCATTGTTCTGCCAAGAAGACGCCAAGAGTGGAGTAGCTCTGCGTCAATACAACTACAACTTCATACAGCTAGTACAAAAACTTTGCATAAACTTAATGATGGCGATTCAAACGATGGAGAGGATGAACATAGAAGGCATTTCATTCACAAATTGGTAGCCAAAAGAAGCAGTTATTTGCAGAGAAATCTGTTTGCAAATTTGGAATCGTGTACGTTTACCAAGTTTCTACAGTTCGAAAACTAGTTCTGCCACAGCAAGAGAGTTCCGTCTTCAATAACTCCCAACAGTTTTTACATATCGGCAGGGGCAGATAACCAAATTCGTGGAAATTTGTCTGGTGGAATCATCATCCTTTCCATATTTCCATTCCTTCACGATGTAGAAGTGTGCATATTATCATTGAATAGGATTTAAAGCAACCACTTCAGGATCATTGTCTGAAAACACCTTTCCCGTTACCATAATAAACGGATTTCGTATTGCACAGACAATATTGTGCCAAATGGAATTCACACTGTATACCGAATGATTGTTGTAGTAGTCAGTAGTGAAAAGAGAGAAGAAGGAAAAGTTATTTTTGTGAAAGCATCTGAAATGAATGGAAATGTATAAAGTTCTCCTTACCTTTCGTAATTTGATTGTAGTTTTTGATAACTTTCTCTGCGTTCTTCCTGGCGATGTAGAACCATTCGGATGTGTTAGTCAGATATTTATATTCGACAGCCAAGTCTTTCACTAAAATATTCCCCTCCGGCAGCCGGTAAGCATATGGACAGTAGAGCTCATAGTTCTGATACTGAAACTTATCGTAGCAATTGCCTGCTCCGAAAATGTCCTCATTAAATTCCACGATGGACATAACCATGGCTGTGAATAGAGAAAGGTTTAATTTATCCAAATAAATACGATTACTATTGTCATAAATATTATTAGATGTGTCAGTTCCAAATGTGTACTAAATATCTCACTGAAATTTCATGTTTCCCTAATAATATTAGGCTAATATATATTGTGGCCCGGTAAAGCTTTAAAAAAGTAAAGGTCCGCGCTCACAGACTAGTATGTCGCATTTGTTTTAATTTTTTCAATAATTGTTAATGTTTCTTCAGTTAAACTGTCGTATAATGGCAGTAAAACATACTTCTATTTAGGAAATGTAAAACCTGTTTATGTGAGATATGACCGTAAACACCCACCATAGAAATGTTCCTCACAAAGTTTAGGTTTATTTTCCGAAAAATACAATTCCCTTTGGGGTTACAAAAAACCCATCCATGTCAAGAAAACAAAGAAGTGTAAGCGTGATGGGTGTGTCAAGCAATATTTGCAACTCAAAACGGCGCTGTAAAAGAATTCGTGGAAACTCTGAGAAAATTAGTTCGTGTATGAGTAGTATGAGTGCTGCGGACTTTGTCGAGAATAATCAAACAATTAAAACAATTTTACCAAAAGCTTCATAAAAGTAATCGCGATTGTGCCATCAAATATCAAACATCGAGACAAAATAAATAGTTGGTCAAGCATTCAGATGACATGATTAGAATTAAATTTAATGTGTTTTGCACTGCTTCAAATTAACTGACCATAACTAAATATGTACGGATTAAAAAGAAAAAACACGAGAGTTTAAAAAAACCGCTAAGTAAAGCATGAGAAAGAACTGTCGGAGAGCGTCTCCTCAACTGAATAAACTCATACTTTTGTTTGATTTGAGAAAACTGATGTTTGATCCAAACCCAAACACTTGAAAAACCGCACAAAAACTGTTTTTGATTATTTGTATTCCTGAAATAAAAATTACTACTTAATAAAATATTGTCATTACCGTGCAGAAGGTATTCAGAGTTTAAAACACTAGAGTTTGTATATTTCCATAAACGTGTCAGCATATTGGCCCTATTGACAGCAAATTCCGCCTGCAGTTTGAATTTATCTTGGGCGTAGCGATCAACGACACCCTCCCCCAGATTGTGATCAGTTCCAGCTGTACCTGCTGTGCAGTATGAAATTTGGTCCTCAATCATTCGCAGCAACTCTTTGATGAAATCATATGGGACAACAAAACTCCGCATTCGTTTCGCCTCCGTCACCGAATCGGAGGATGCTCCCGAATTTTTGTCAAAATTGTCAAATAAATCGTTCTCTGAATTATTCTCCGCCGTGTTATCTGTGCTAGGGAACATCGTGCTCACATTACGTCTATAATCACCCGATTCACTTTCGTGCTGTTCCTCACTGTCACTACCCACACTTTCGAATTCCTTCCGTCGTCTATTCAAGCTGTCTTCATTATTTTCATTGTTATTAGTGGCAGCAGCGTTAATTTCAGAGCGCAGAGTTTCTAATTTACCCGGAACAGCTTCTTTTACGACAGTTCCATATAATTCCGACGTATGTCTATTCTGATTGACAATTTTCTGATTCTCCGATGCGGGCTGTTGGTCTTGCTCTTGTGCTGATAGGAAGACACGTGAATTCTGTAACGTCGAATTGGATCCTGGTGATTGTCCATCGGGAATTGATGGAGGTAGTGTAGTCCGTGTGGGACGTCTAGTTCCTCTACTTCCACGTAATTTGTTGCCCTTACCGGGGCGAGCACGGGGAATCCCAGTCGCCAACACAGACGGAAGGGAAGACGAGGGACGGTAGGATAATAAACCACTTAAGTTCGTGTCAGCTTTCACTCTATCGTCATTTGTGCTATCATCTGGATTTACTTCTTTAGCGAGTAGTGATTTTGCCAACGAATCTGCATACACGGGAGGAGAACCTGCTCGTGTCCCTGTACTTTTAACAGGCTTTTTATTTTCCTTTCCGTATATAAATTCCACGTCGCTGTCAGATGCTCGGGAAGATTGCAGGGTTTCTCCGCTGGTACGCGAAGAAGTGCTATTTTTCAAGATATTTTTAATTCTTTGAATTGTAGTCGAGTTTCTTTCCCTGACAGCCGTGAAATATGGCTTTCCATAAACAGTCTCACTGTCATTCTTGTTGGAAACAGTGTGACTTTGTCCTCCTCGTCCTCCTTCGCTACCTCTTTTGTCAGTGTACATTTCCAGGTCGCCTCCATCATTCTTAACAGATTTCCTGGTCACTTTTGTTGGAGTCGTGGAAGGCGTTGAGGTGAAAAAGGATGTACTTACGGTCTGATAATAAGGCTCGTCTCCTTGTTCACGATCCAAATCTATTTCCGCATCCGCCCTCAAGACCAATTCGTTCTCCAGCGGCTTACCAGTCGTTGTACTATGACCCTTACGGACTCTTGTGAAACTTTTACGTGATCTGTAGTGTCTTATGGAGGAAATGATAGGAGTCGGCGGGGGAAGCTTCGTGTAGCCTTCCTCTTCTTCGTGTTCGGCATGGGAATGAGAATCAGAAACATGAGTACTGACGATGCCGCCAATTACTCTTGTGTCACTTGCTGTTGTCGACACGGTGACATCTGTCACATTCCTATCCTCTATTGTATCCAAGAAATTAGCCACAGTACTGTACGGAGACCACAATTTGGATCTTGGCACAATTTTATTTTTCCCTGAGAGTGTTGTGATTGTATCTCTGCTTTCCCCATTAATAACCTTAATGGAATCACTCTGATGCGCTTCCTCCTCCTCCTCAGATCCGGCTACAATTCCACTTCCACTTTCCAGAACAATCAACAATTCCAACGTCAACAATAGCAACAAATCGTGGAAATTCATTTTCCAACATTTCAATTACTCCGTCCAGAGCACATCACTTATACCCATTTCACTGCTTGCCTCTTTCCAATGATTTATTAACTATCTCATTGCACTGTCAGTGTTCCTAGTATCGGTGTACATATACAGACGAAAGTTCTCTCTCTCTATGGATGCTTTCACTTTGCCCTCTTCAAAAGAAAGCTTATACACAGCTACCTACTCTGTAAGTTTTATCTCTCTGCTGTCTACTATCTTTCTCTTTGTTGTAAACAGGTCTATTACCTTTGTATGTGAACAGGCATACTTACTATACGCACACAGGTACGTTATAGCAATTGAGAATATTTTTCTTGCAGTGACACAGGTGCAAATTGACTTGTCGGTTGACAATATTTATGACAGCCAGTCAAGTGGTGTTAACACACTGTTTTTTCGACACTCTCCTAACCGAATTAATGTCGGCGCTTTTATTTTCTCGTTTACACTGTCAGAATGCACTTGAGCAGGTCTCCTGCAAAAAAAAACCTTTCAACAGTTCGTAATAGTCAAACCGAGGTCGATTGTGTTGATTCAATTATGTCACAGACGCTACAAGAATTACAAATAGCTTTAGTACTTGATGAGTAAGTAAGGCTTCAACGTATGTATTTACCGAGCCTCTGGTTCGTACAGACACGTTTCAACTAAATACAACGACGAGAGAGGAGCAAATGTTCGTACACGAGAAATTGGTTTTCTAAAACCGTGGTGGTGGTGTTCATAGTTAGCACATTATCTTTAGCAAATCAGGACATCACCTTGTTTTAACGTGCGTAGCAATTTTGACGTGGAAATATTAACACCTCATCAATCACACGGTTAATGTGAACACGCGACGCAACCCGATTCCACAGAAACAAAACGTTTTACACAGTCGATGGTGAGGAGGTCCAAGAGCGATTAATTTCCACACGATTCCATTCACGTACTATACGGGAAATGCATTTATTACTACCATATATATATATACTAATTGTAAGCAAACAAACCAGAAATGGAAATTGTGGCAATCAGCCTGCGATCCGCTTATATCCAGTAATATCCAGTTTTATCTTCAACAATTACACTTTATGTCCTTTTACGATTTGGATTTGCTTCACTGTAAAGTTATGATAGTTTCCACTGATAGTATAATAGTATTATGATTATTTTGTTGTCTTTCGGAGGAAAATTTCCAAAATTTTCTGCAGCCTCTGTTGTCAAAATGCACGGAATAGAATAAGCATCATCGATGCTTCAAAATATTTTGCGTCGTTCGTACGAATTACAGAGATATAGCCTATATGTGGTTCACAAGTGCTAGGGTGTAAACAGTATAGTGTGAGTCATTTATAGAACTGAGATAAATTCTTCAAACCTTTTTCTGACATTGTGTGACTGGAGCTTATCTGTAGACGTGAACCATTCGAAAATAGTTGCTTCGGTGGCTTTGAGTCAGCTTTCGCTTGTGAGCCAAGTGAAGAGTGAACTGGGCAGGCTTAACTGGAGGCAACGAGAGCCGAATGGAAACTGAAAGAAATAAGTAATGCTGCACTTAGTTAGTACTATACCTGCCCAGTGCCGGTGGTGGTGGTGGTGGTGGTGGTGGTGCTGGTAGGAGTACCAGCAGTAACAGAGATCAGCAACATAACAGTGGTAGGAATTGGTCGAGAGCGACCAGGGACTCACCAAGTACCAACTTTAAACAGACCGAACAAAGGCAGGATATGAATGGAGGTTGAGTGAAATAACTTTTCCACTGCACTGCAACACACAGAATTGTAAGTGTAATGTGAATTGAGATTCAGTACATAGAACTGTATGGGCACTATTATAATACGGTGATGTGTACAGCTGGTCTCTGTGTGCGTGTGGGGACAAAAGAGGATGCAGCAGCATACGCACAGTTCTGTTCTCTTGTACTCTGGCCTTTAGAGAATTTGGAGACAAGAATAAAGTTCTATTCTTCTTTTGGTATCGGTCTCTGTAGCTATCCTTACACTGACTGACCTGGAGCTCTCTAGTCAACAAGTCAACTAAGTTGTATAACTATCCTCTGAACGAGAACGAATCTTCTTGGTGAGTATGGCAATGGTAGACTTTGACTCCTTTAATGAACTCTTAATTAATTAAACCCCGTCGAGTGTTTTCTTGAAAGGGAATTAACAATATTTCCAAGAGAAGCGCTGTGTCAACCCAAAGTCCAGCTACTAACCAAAATACAATCGCACTAGATGGAATGGAATTCGATGACACAGTTTTACTTTCATGGGTGAAGGAGAAAGCAATGTACACAATCCATTGGACTGAGAGAGAGACAGCGAGGGAAAGTCAGAGAAAGGAGGAATCGAATCCTATTTTTGGTTGTCAAGCAGTTATGTTAGAGAAGTGAAACCTGCCAGGAATATTAAAAAGCAGCACATGACGAGGTTTTCACATTTAGTATAATTTGTAGGTAGTTAATTGTTTGAGCTTAAAGTTTGTTTGGTTCTGTTCTGTCGTCGTCGGTTGCTGCTGACTGATTGTGTTCACGTCAACCGTCCTCATGTATGAATAAACAGTGTGTAGGCTTCCGCTCTGGATTATGCTTTGGCGGGTGGAAACAAAGAACTGGCAAGAGATTGAACAGTACAATAGGATGCTAATGATTTGTGCTGATTACAAATGCAGACCATAAGTTTTCTAAGAAAACCCGTTTAATTACCACGAACCGTATATTGGGTTATTGCGAGATTCAGAGCTGGTTTCTGATGTTGGCTGATTGCGACCAGTGCACAGACTAACAATAAGACATCGCTCGGCTTCCTTGCTCGCTCTTCTCAGTTTAGAATTTTCCAAACGTTCTCGTTCACTTTCACATTACAAGCGCAAGCGTGCATGTTATACATCGAATGCAGGCAGAGCCCACCTACACCGGCCAGAATGGAGAAGGGGTGAACTGAAAATATATTGCGTAAATGACACAACAAAAAAGGGTTTGGCTTCCATACCTCATATTTCCTTCGTAATAATTTACGTGCTTTGACACGGATTAAAAATTAATTGTGCACTACAATGCAATTAATATATTCGGAATTTAATATAGGTACATATATGTGTGTGTATGTAGGAATTCATGGTGAAAGTACAGATAGACAAAAAATGTGCACTGTTATACGTAAATACAGCGTTTTTTCACGAAAAAAGTTTACGTAAACTACACTATATAGTGAATAAAGTAAATGGAAATGTGTATACTCTGCGGCAATGAAAAGAGAAATCAATTTTGGTACGATGAAGCTGCAAAGTGATAGAGAAAGACAATTCCTATAGTAATCTACAGGAATAGGCTTTTAAAACACTGAAATTCTTAAAGGATAGAAATGATAGGAATGTGCCTATTTATATATAATATGTATGCCTAGGTATATTATCTAACATCAAGCATCAAGGGCATTGACTATATGCTAGTTCCATCCAAACTGTGCACAAGTTGAAAATGGGCTGACGGTTGACGTTGTCGGTGAGTTTAAGTGAGAAAGGCTTGGTTGACAGTCTGAGTGAGTGTGATGATAGAAACGTAACTCAAATCTGTAATCTGAGCAGAACCAAAATCGAGTTACACACATAACAGATCCGAATGCCTTTTTATCACAGAATTGAGCAAGTGAACAGAAGTGGGAAAAGGAATAATTATTTAACCGGATTAAATTCCAGTGGATGTGTTGGTCGTGGTGAACATTTTGCACAAAATTGTTCACTCTTTGAATGCCAGAGTCCCACCTAATAAAGGATATGCCAATAGTAAAGTCACTAATTTAAAATAGCTGTATTGTCAACGTAAACATTGTTTTTATACGGTTAAGATTTTATTTTAAAGAGAACTTTATGTGCAGAATGAATAGCAATTAGGTATCCTAACTCCTTTACACACAATTGTTCTTAGTACCGCCCACTCATGGTCCTTAATAGCTTTTTTCGATTCTTTGGCGACCTTCTTGCTGATACGGGACCCCATAACTGACGTAATCCTATAACGCCCTTTGGCTTATCTATACGTTTGCCGTATTCGCTTTTAAAAAACTCTAGAACATTTCAATTTCAATCCCTCTAGACTGAAGTACATTGGGTGCATATTTATATTTTTACACACAGTTCACTTTTTGGTGAATTGTGAAAAAATTGTGTGCACGATTGATACAAAAGGCACAAAAATCTTCTCGGTCATTTGTTGGATACTCCGCTGATTGTGAGTAGTGAGTGAACCCTTTCGTAAAACCATCAATTTCCCTTCTCTAAGTTTTGGTACGATATGTATGTAATGAGATACTTATAGGATTACTAATTTAGGTTTACATTATAAACAAAATAACGTCAGTGCCATTCTGCTTTTGTTTCAAAATTTTGCTTCAAAATTTACAGCTCCTTGAAATTAGGGACTTTACTTTTGGCACAACCTTTAATAATACAGTATATGTGCACTCACATCATTCTCTCTTTACTAGAGAGTAGAAGTAACTCTAGAGATGTGTTTTCAATCATCGTCAAAGTAATCGAATATCAAATTTTCACAAGATACGGAGGAAATGAAGATACTTATCCCTGATTTGCAGTACAAAGCAGAACGGCATAATTAAGAGAATTTTTGGCTATATAGTTTTTACATATTCCTAAACACCCACTCGGCAATTTTGCAGCCCCCACCTTATTGTTTAATATTTAACAACCACCTCCATTATTTCCAATTTACAATTCAAACACACAATTTAAAGTAAGATTGATGTAATAGAAGCTGTCTCATCAGTATGTAATTGATGGATATACGTATGTAGCTTTTGACAAACACTTGTGAGCAAGTTGGAAAAACTATAGAAGGAAAACCACAACGAACTAAAGCTTTTGCAAATTCCACGGTTTTGCAATTATATTGTTTCACTGACGATACACTGAGTACATATTTGTCAACCTTGGTACACCACCGTCAGCGATATGATCTCTGATTGTCTTTCTACCATTTCCATTAGTTTTTGTATGAGCATTGATGCTACTATTGCATGCGGTTGGAATTATGTTTTCTAGTCGCTATTCATTGTGCAAAGATTATTCAACGGTTAACCTCAAGTATTCGTTAGTTATATTTTCACAAAGAAGACTAATCCTACTGCGAGATCTATATTTATCTTAATAATGGATCGACTGAATGTACATACTTACAAATTGCGCTAATGGCTAACTCTATATTCATGGCTAATTTCTTCTTCTGACAATTAATTATGTGTTCAGCTAAAAAAGTTCTTTGAGGCTTTTCAAGACAAAACAAAGTTTTGCATCAGCGGGACGTATTTTTTGAAATGACGGCAGCAAGATATCTAGAAATTGTTAAATTTTTCATTGAGCTTAATGTAGAGCATACTCAACCCAAGCATCAAAAACGTATGCATGGATGCACGCAGTTTAATACGTGGCACACACAAATGTAAGGGATTAGTCAGGTTTTTGGATATTGGATGCTACAGACAAAATTAGAATCCCTGCTGAGAATACAAGTGATGAAGAATGACAGGCAATGGGCTTGCTGAAGGAAAAGTCAGTTTTATATCATTCACACCATATCCCAGGCTAGTAGTTGGAATGACATTTATTATGAATGTACATATACCTCATTGTTTCAAAGAGGTAGCAGTAACGACACACACTACGTAGTAAAGTATTTATTATACCCTTCATATCAGGGGTTATGTGACATGAATTGTTTTTGCTAGTGTTTTTGTACTAGTGCTTATAGAGATGAGTGGACGTCTAAAAACACTGGCAGTTATTTTTGTTTCACGGTTACATTGACTTCAGCATTTCAACAATAGTCACATCAAAACAGTATCTGAAAGAACAGAGAGAAAGAGAATGAAAGAGATTGTAAGTAGGTAGGTGACCATTCGCATGACATATGGCACAGGAATAAAGGCTGTTTTCTCCAATAGAGTTGGATGGAACTCAAATGTTTTACTTTCTCTTAGCTTCCAGATTGTATTCTTTGATCGTGTTGTGTTCTTTGCTTTATTATTTATGTAGTTTTCAACCTCTTGAAACGAAAGAAATATACTTTTTATTCGACGCTTCGTAATGTAAGTAGGAGTTGGATGCAGCCTCCCTTCGATATTCCTCAACGAACTAGCACCGTTTGTACTTCCCACACCGTTGCTGGGTACCTACTTACCTACGTAAGGTAATATACTTAACACTCGCCGTGTATTTTTGATGGATTCTGCACTTGATGACCGTTGAGCCAAGCTTACATGTAAACGTACTTCAATAATTATAAGGAAATATTGGTAATTGTTTTGCAAGACACATTTTACACTTGTGAAAATTGGCGACAAAATTCTTAATAGCGAATTTAAAGCGTATTTATGCACGTGGTTCCACTAGTCACCCAACCCACAAGGAAGTGAAAGTTTTAGAAATAAGTATCACTCCCAGTAGCAATTAGTTTAATATCCCTAACCACAAAGCAATAATTCTGTCGTGCACTAATTGTAAGTAATTCTACGAGTAGTTATTTTTTCATTGCATGTTTCAGAAATCAATAATACAGAAAATACACTTAGGTTGATTGACCTTTCACTTTATTATTTATCACGCATTTGTACAAATATCCATAGTAGTAGGTACAGTTGCTATCTGTTGTTGTACAAAGTAATGCTACGTGTGTCGCTTCTGTGTTATTTGGTAGAGTTGGCAAAAGGGAAAGTAATATCAGAGAAACAGAGAGAAAATTGAAATATATCTGAGAGCCACTTCCACATTAAAAGTGCTTGTTGGGGGCAAATACCGCGTACGGCTTAATACCAAGGGATATAGTAGGCACAAAACATTTTGTAAGTACTTCAGATGCTTCTGGAGAAGCCGGTTGAAGTGTAAGGCATATATACTTTTGCAGTGATGCAAAAAATGTTCACCTACAATGTCAATTGGGTGCAATGCAACAGCGGCGT
>JABASC010002288.1:0-18250 GCA_019776185.1 Plutomurus gul | reverse complement strand
AATTCATCCTAAGATACGAACCAATTGTGTTACTGTAATTACCATTACGATTACTTCGTAAATACTTTGTGGATTCGATCGATTTGTTTGCGTTCACGTCAATCAGACTTAACCATTCACCCTATTATAGTGTGCCTGCAGCTGTAATTAAAGTAGTACTGATCTAATCCGTGATGACTTTTTCCATTACTCTTTTTCACTTTCAGCAAAAATTTGTTTTTCTGCCCAAAGATCCAATATTTGTTATTTGTTATCGCAGACGGCATTACTCTGTCCAAACTAAAATTGTCTCCTCCAGCTCCATTCTATCCTATCCTATATCTATTATTACTAATACTACAGATATGATGGATAATGTGCCAAGTACGCAAACACATTTCAAATCAATATTTGTTTTGTCGTTGTGCTAACTAAGGCAGAAATTCTAGGTAACGCGCGTGATGGGCTTGGGCACATACATTACTCTAGTACCCAACCTGTGCACTTTATATTGATTAAGATTAACATAAATTCATCGATGATTGTGCATTACTGCACGCATGCACTTAACATGCAGAGCAGGATATGCGCGGCTATACACACTATACACACACATCTCTGTGTAACAGAAACGATTATTCGTCTGGCCCTGATTTGATTTGCTTGGATGTGGCTAATGTATTTTTGCTGACCGAACAAGTCAAACAAAGGCCTCTAGACACTCACAGTAGGTAAACAGAATGTAATTTGCTATTTTTATAGAATTTTAATGAACTCCCATTTACCCTTTGATGATTACTATGCACAGCCGTGCAATACTACAATTCAGTTAGCACAAATGACCTTCTTACTGCTACTGTGTATAGTCTACTGAATTTTTGCTTCGTAAACAAACGGAATGTGAGAATGGGTAAAACAAGCACATAATATGTCGATGTTCACTCGCACACAAGATCATTCACACTTTCTTCGCAGGTAAAGTTTTGTTTATAATTTATTTTCCATTTCGTAGCTACCTGCCGAGCTGTAATTTGAAATGATGAGATGTACAGACACGCTGTAAGGACTACCTCACAGATGCAGGCCTTCCCTAGGTTATGTGGATTATGCTGTTCATCAGAGCTACACCTTTTCTCGTTCCCATCATATGAACACTAACCATCTTGTACGATTACACAGTACAATAAATGACATACGTAAATAATTCCAAGCGAATGTCCCATTTATTTCAATGCAATCGAAAGTAAATGTGATAGTGATGATAGAGAAGTGTTTTCAGAGGTCATTCTAATGGAAAGATATGAGTTTCTAACTCACTGTGTAATAATTATACAATCTGTCTGCAAAGTATGTAGTATATTTCTGCACATACATGTTATAAGCATTGTCTGCATGCCATGGCACACTGCATTCTTATATAACACAGTACAATTGTACAGCACGTACTGTATATAATATATACCTAGTAATATGTATGTATGTGGTGTTATGTAACACAGATTTAAGCAGAGTAGTTAGACAGAACATTGCCGTCTACAGATATTCATCATACGAACTATTTACAACAATCCTCTCATCGTCTTAAGTAAAAAAAAAAGATCATTTTAGTAGGGGGGCTGTGGTACTCATACACCCCGTTCGCCTACAAACGCTGCTTTCATCACAGCGTGCATTTAACAGGTTTATTTAGGAATAGAGTAAATTAGTTAGAGATCTTGAGAGCATATTTGAATTTTTTAATTTCGTTTGGACCATGATATGCTTGCTATACGAATTCGTTACACAGTTACTAATTAATGTAGGTATATTAAGATCTACATTTTCAACAGAATACCAACGTGCAGAGAAATCAATCTTATATTAAATAGATGCTGCACAGGAGTGCAGACATCATAGCAGCACCAATTAACGGATGAGTAACAAATGAGCCGACGAAATTCTAGGACATCCAATTAGACACGTTGTTAGTAAGTAATTATTCATGAACGGATAATTACATGATTAATCTCAAGCGTTTTGTTTGCTCCACACTCTTTACTGTGTACTTTGGCCCTAAATTACGCACAGATGCATTTTTGAGCAACTCACTTCGTGAGCATTTTATGCGCTGTTACATAATTATTCTACCGGTTCTGCATAAATAATTTATTCTGCTAATCAATAAGCGTAAAGGCTGAAACTTTTGCTACCGTGTCTACATTCGTGCTAAATTTATCAAAATTGATAATATTCGGTTCACAATGACGGTGGTACTACCTCAACAAAATTTATACAAAACAATGATTTTTTCACATTTATTTTTTTAACTGTTACAGCACGTTCTAGTATTATTGCGCAATAAATGACTCGTCAATGTTTTCATGTGTAATTATTAAAATTTTATCACACGGAAATTAAATTTGTGCAGAGACTTTATGAACATGTTTACTAGTAGTTTTGAGATACAATAATTAGATCTTTTCATGGTAGGCGACTGAATGTGTTAATGATGCACGTTACAACTGGAAAGACAATGAAATTTTCAGAGGTTCTGAAATCAAGGTTAGAAATAATGAGATTGGTTTAAACTGGAAAGAAAGTTTCGCAGTCCTCAGCAAAAAAGACATTACAATTAGACGTAACAATGGTATTCAGCACAGGGAGACTCGTGCAATACCTAACATGTCTGCGAATCTACATGATTGTGCAATACCGTAACGGAAACGTGGCCATCCGCAATAAAAATCGTTTTTTATTGAAGCACTAATATTGTACAAGGCAGAAAATGGCCTTTTACGTTACTGTAGATGTATTTTTTAATGCGATCATTACGTAAGCTTCACCAAAAACGTGTGTTTTAACCTAACTAACATGTACAACAAGAACAAACAACCCATCTAAATATTCCAGTACATGTTTCGTGCACTTTTATTGTACCGAGGTTTTCACTGGACCGTATCAATCCCCTTGTAATTTTTTAATTTACAAGAAGGGGGACTTACGTTCTACTTTCTGCAGTTCGTATCTATTCTGAGTAGTCGAGGAAGTTTTTTATAATTGTCCAGAGTCCAGATCGATACTCGCTCGCTGTTCCTTGACAAAGTTGCCTGTGTATCTAATTGCGCTGTAGCTTAAATTTTTTGATATCTTGCGGTGCAACATCTGCATCATAATCACCATACCTAATTTATATGAAAACTCCCTAGCTTGCGCAATGTGCGTGATAGCAGAATTGCAGAAGTACACATTCTCCAGCAAAACCTGGAACGTATCCACGTTGATTATTGCTTTTTCTTGGCCAGTACAAACACATTTGTCTTTATGCTGTGAGTCATTTATAAATACACAATCTGCCCCCAATTTCTCTCATCAGAGCATTGCTGCATTTCTCTCTGGCTATCCAAGAAACCATTGTATTAAATGTTTCCCGTATGTATTGAAGATTACAGGGGTAACACAAACAGAAGTAACGTAAATTCAACAACGTATTTCATCAAATTATATAAATTCATTATATTTACCAAAGGTAAATAATATCGAATCATGTTTCTGCAATATCTTCTCCTATAAATCATCGACTTTAATATCTTAAGAATACAGTCAGTTTAAAATTTTTGTTTATCCTTTAGATGGACTATAGGTTCTATTCGCGTACTCTTCGAGTTTCTCTGTTATGTGACTGCCACTCGGTATGCACACATGTGCAATCATTCCATTTCATATCAACCGAAGTGTGGATAGTCACAGTATTTCCAAGTAATGCACTCTCAACAATAATGAACTTATTTTATTTTCCTCGTTGGAATTATGCCATATATGGTAACCGGTAACCATATATTGACTTCACTGNACCGGTAACCATATATTGACTTCACTGGATTTTTTTTATTTGAAGAGCTTCCATATAGCATCGCCTGCCGTATGGTAAGCTGTATTTACACACAGGCCATTTATACAAATATTGTGCACGATATACTGCATATGACAGTGACGACAGTTATGTGAGCATTATTGACTTTTGCAATTAACAAAGTCAACGAAGCACTCCATAAACTTCATACCTGATCCTAAGCATACTGTATGCATTTTATCCTTTAGATTTTACCATCAACTGTTCCTGTTGTTCAATGTAATAATAAGAATTTATGTACATACTAAAGTATGCGTATCGAATATTAATCTCCTGGGCAAAAAGGCGCAAATCTTCCAACTGTCAATCCGTACTTAATGTGTAAATTAGTTTAGAAAGACAATGAAAGCGCACGTGACGTGCATCACATGATCCAACGTTTACTTTTGCAATTCATAATGACTTTCACGATTAAGTGTGCACACTGTGAAGCAATAAATACTAAATCATGTCACCTAACAAGAGTTTAGCATGGTGACAAAAAAAATTATTCACCTTTTGCAGAAGGACTTATGAGAAATTGTTCAATGCTTGTCGTGTCGTGTCTGGTTAATTTAAAAAGCGAAATTACTCTACTTGACTTCGGGTACTACACCCCAAAGCACACAAGTCTAAAATAAGTAAAATAGAGAAACATTGTGCAAATGCACGGAAGGTAATGAATGGAGAAGACCTTCAAACGAAATGGACAATGTGACCGAAGGTTTCCAGCCACCAAAAAACTCGGAAACGAGAGAATAAATTATTCGTGTCATCCACTGTCGTCTTTATGGATTGATACGCACATTAAGGACAGCTGAAAGCACGTAGACTCAAACTCAAAGACAAGTCAAACAACGCAAGCGTAATATAGATCTAATGCCCATTGTTTTAACTTACCGACAAATGTGATGGTGTGAATGTATTTATATTGTTGCCCTCAAGTTGTGCAGTGCTGTGCAATTGTAGAATTGTGTAATGGAACTTTATTGTTAATACTATTTTCTGTAGGTTTTGTTTTTCGTAGAAACAACGTAATATAAATTTCATTTAGTTTTTATCAGCATTAGGAGACTGGGACTAGTGAAGGAAATTAATCCGGAAATAAAAACCATAGATGGTAATCCCCACAATGGTTTCTTTTGGCAGGGCTTTACTTCGCAACAACCAGCAAAGTAATAATATAATTTTATATCCCCGTTATTTTTTGTGTAGCACGAAAAGCACGATGCAGCCTAAACTTAATTTGTTTTTTGCAGGCTTTCATCAATAATAGGCGCAGCATCCCAGCAAAACACTGGATTACTTTTATTATGTCACATAAAATCGACAAGTACATCCACAGCCCACACATGTGAAAAGTGCCATAGACATAATTAATTCAGTAAGCTTTAATGGATCCCCTATTCAATTATGTATTTGCCAGCACAGAGACAGGTTCCTCTGAAGTATATTTACCTTGTAAAAAATCTAAATACAGCCAAATGAATCTTTAATCCTCAGTTTTTTGTACTTTGGTAACTTTTTTGCAGTTGATATTACGAAATGATAAAAAATTCAAACAAGACGATAAGTTAATCAAATGAATTATTTATATTCTCTGAATTTTAGACACGTACAGTATTGTTAGGCACGTGCTTGAATCTTTGGAAAAATTCCCAAAATTGGGACAGTAGAGCATTTAGAGACAAAGTGGGACGAGCGTCAGCCAGCCTTTTATACTGTGCGTATACACGCATCAGAAGTCGAAATGGAATTATGCTACAGATAACACAATTGTGTTAATCAAAGCTTCATGTACACCACCTTTAATCCAAACAGCATGATGGTTGGTAGTACAATGACAATGACCGCAATCAATTGGTCACTGTACACAATGCCCAACGATGAACAGGAATAAATAGTAGGGCGATCATTATCATACCACCCTTCACAGCCGATAACGTACGAAGATATCTTTGAACTAATGTTTTTACCCGGAAAAATCCCGAAAGTAAATCTTTGACACTCTTCACTAGGAAGCCGGCCCAAGGGGCAAAGTAGGTAATCGATTGTTTTAGGTTAGAACGCAGTAAAAGAGATATCTACTGTAGGCTATTATATGCAGAAAAAAAATTCGGGTCTTTCTATTGGGATATGAAAAAGTTATCCCCTTAGTCGTTCAGAAAGCATCTGGGGAAAATGTTAAAAGTCATCTAGTGAATAGCAGTAAACTTGATAGTGGTGGATCCCGAACCGATAAGCAGAAGAGTGGAACGACAAACAAATAATATGATGTCACATGGTACATATTTTTACTGTGCAAGCAATGTAGGCCGCTGCCGTAAAGTAAATAATACTGTCTTTATCTCGTTCGTTCAACAGTATCAAAATACC
This sequence comes from Plutomurus gul, assembly GCA_019776185.1. NCBI lineage: Eukaryota > Metazoa > Arthropoda > Collembola > Entomobryomorpha > Tomoceridae > Plutomurus > Plutomurus gul. The sequence continues at coordinate 12,027 of JABASC010002288.1, read as the reverse complement.
TGTGTGAACTCTGTATCTATTTGCCTTGCAGTTTTTATCCTTTTCTAGTTTATTCACTCAAATACTGGTTTTCTTGCGTGAATAGTTCATGTAATGTCAATACTTCCTTTTACTTCATTTTGTCTTTAGGTTACCTATTTCTGTTTGAAAAAATCTGAGTTGTGTTACACGAGAAATCGCTGTTCATTTGAATTTTTACACCCACATCATGATTAATTTTACTTTTGGGCAATTCAGTCGTTCACAAAGAACATGTTTCGTAATAGTCAATCTGTCTAGCGCCGCATAATAAATATGTAGCATTAAAAATTAAACGTTCTTCATGAACAGTGAACAGATATTTCTGTGTACAGATACCTGAACAGATACTTCTCTTAGCGTAAGGTTATACGTAAATAAATATTAAGTCACGCATTAAAAACCAATAAAAAATGAATTAAATACTTTTGGGCTTCATCCGTACTAGAACTCACATCAATATTTGCCTTGCAATTTAGATCATATAAAAGATATATACACTATTCAATGCAGACTCGACTCGAGCCATCGGGTGTTACGTTGTGCCCCGAATGCCTAAAATTAAATCGAAATCACGCATAATCTGCGTGTTTAAACAGCTTTCAAAGGTTAATTACACTAGAGCCATGCTATGAGAGGGCTGGGACTCTGAACCACACCCAAACTTCATACCTCCTCTTCTCAAATTATTTACAAGTAAATGTTGCTGACAATTAGATTGCTATCTTCGAGAACGCGTTCAATGTGAGTACAGCTACGTACGCTGAACAATGTATAAGGCATTAATGTAGTCGAAAATAAATGCACCCTTGCAGGGACATGACTTCACCCCTAATTTTGACTCAACCTAAAAAACAAGATAACATGAGATAAATGAAGTTTATTCTCAAGTTTACAATAGGTATATAATATATATTCATCATCTCATCCAATTATACAAACGCTTCTATAACACTTTCATTAGTGAGTGGCCCTCACACAAACACTGACATTCCTATTCCCATATGTAAATCCATGTCGTCACTGATGACAGTTGCAGTTTCGATGATTAAATACCAGTAAAACTCTGTTTAATCATGTCACATGACAGGTAAAACAATCTGTCTGTCCCAACTAGAATATCTCTGTCCTCCATCAACATCTCTGTACAGATACTAGATACACAGTAACACAGTTCAATTTTCGAGAGAGTGCCAATCGCTGAAAAGTTTGTTCATTGTCAGTCAAGGGAGAGAGAGAGAGCTCCGTCTGATTTGATTCTCATTCTGAAGCAGCGGCGTATATGAAATTGGTTTGGATTGAGTTGGTCAAAGCTAAAGCAATTAAATCAGAACGACAAGAAATACTTCAAAGCAAACCACAATCACCAATTGGTCTCATGTCAGTTTCAGGTACTGCGTACTTGTAATGTGGTCAACCAGTCAACTATTCAATTTGTGCTCACAGCAACTCTGCTGTTACAAGTTACTATTACTGCGGGTATAGGTTACCCACGAGTACCTACTATAGCTGATCGTGATATAAATAATAAATAAACATACCCACAGATATACCTGATACTACATATACGAGTTCAATATTAGAGTTCACTTATGTAATTTATTTTTGAACGATGACACTTGCTTCTGAGCCCCGTGTGATGTGTGACAGAAATAATGTTGATGTTGTACTACGTGGCCTACACCAATGTCACACTAGATAAGAAACAAATCAATGAGAATGGCTTGTGTTTTGATTGTAAAGCGTCAACAGTCGTCTGAAGTTGTACATCTTGCGAAATCATTCCATTCATCTACAGCTTTCAAGAGGTTACCTACACATTACCAATGCACACAATTCACACTAGCCGTGGACAGCACAAGCAGATATGACTCATGAGAAACACGGAGCTGAGAGAGCTCACAAGGAGAATATAAATTATACATAAGAGGGTAAAGGTAAGTAGACACATAATTGAATAGAGAGCAGAAGCTTAAAACGTGAAGGAAAACGCATATGCTCAAACGTTGATTACCCGCAGGCTTCACATTGCCATTCTACGCTGATTCCTATTTATAGGTATGTATACAACGTAACATAATATAAATATATATTATAGATTGAGACTTGATCTCTATGCGTTCTTTGTGCTTTACCATTAAAGTAAGAGTAAGCTACCATTCAATTGGCATTCACTTCAAAGGCCTGATCAACGTAAAGACTCTCCTCTTGGCTTATTTTTGCTTTATACACGACTGGAGCTCTTCAATGCGGAATAATAATGAGGAATGGAGCCGTATCTATACAAACTCACAACGATGGACGGATTCAGGTAAATACACGTCCATCTTAAAAGTGTTCTGATAAGCTAAACTCTCATTTTAAATGTACTACTTTTTCAATGAAAATAAAACGCATTCAAAATGTATAGGAAACTGTCTGGATTCATCTCTTCCTTTTTGTTCAGCTAAATATGAGTTTGATGAAATACATTAGGTCGTGCGGCAGGGTGAGATGTGAGAAGGTTGGAAGTTAGCTGATTCTCAAATACTATTATTAGATCATGATATTGGAATATGACGCACCAAATATTCATCTGTATTTTGGTTTCAGTTCAGTGTCCTTACCGTGAAACCATTTGATAGCAGTTCGATGTCACTGGACCAAGGAGTGAGTTCCTAATGAATATAATTTCAAATTTATGTGGGCATATAATATAGTGCTGGTAACAATGAAAACGGCAAGGTTAGCAGCAGTATTCATCAGAGAGCGACAGATATTATTCCAGATTGATACAATTGGTTAATTAATCCTTTGCAAAAGAGCCACGGGGTTCATTTCACTGACCAAACGAGTATAGAGCGCGTATCAAATAGCATCCACATCCACAACAACAGCAATACATCCAAATAAATATCTAGTGCACTACATTACAAACTACTACATGCAATAATAATGTACTGTTAGTACTATTTAATGTGTAGGTAATATGGAAAAGTAAGGTAATGATACTCTGCGTCAAAAGCAGTAGTAAGAATGGTAGGCAGAGCGTTTACGCTTATATAGAGTTGAATGAGTGGAGTTGGTGGAAGAGTATGTACTAGTGGGCCGACATTTTCAGTAAGTACAACTTAAGTTGAATCTGCATTAACGTCAATGGCAAAAAACCCATTGTGAGAAGAGCTGCCTGCGTCCATCGCATCCTCACATACTACACATGAAAGCTCGTAGAATAAAACCCTATGCTACAACTACCTGTAACCTATAAGCATACAAAGTATCTACTATCGTATAAACTATGCGTAAATATAATATCGCATCGCATGTACCTAATATGTAACAGTCCAGTCAGCAGCATCACTCTACCGCACAGCATCTTTAACCAAAAGCTTATTGCATTATATAAATAGTTACCTATGAACGTAGTATTGTAATGTTGTACACGTGAAGTGTAGTTAAGTAGGTTTGCAAAATTTTCTACCTGTCTGCCTACAGCTTACCCTTCCAAATATAGGTCACACACAGATTTGTGTTTATACGTATTTTAATATATATATATCCAATGTGAATTCATACAATGAACACGGTGTCAGGTATGCTATATGCATACCGGCTATACGCGATGTAATCGTTTGATCAGAAATTGCACACTGAATACACACAAGAGTGCAGAAAGAAATGCACAAAGAATTAAGGAGGATGCAAGAAACATGTATAGTACTTAAATATATCATTAAATAAGAAACAATTCATCAATAATTCTTCTCGTGGATCTCTCCTATCGTCTTCAGCACAATTTTTGTGGTTTTCGTAAATAAGGGCAAAAGTTACTTAACTTTAGCTGCATGCATGTAAGACACACAGAGAACTTTTCAGCACTTATGTGTGTGCATATTACGTATGAATCGTTTAGATGAGTCTTACAGGGTGCTAATGATGTTAACAAATGAAAATACTAGGTTCTGACTGTTCAAGCAAAATGCTTTCCTTAGAATCTGTATTTCTCATGATTTTTTTTGGTTTGAGGTCAATAACATTATGCATTGCATTGTGCATTGCATGAAACTCAATCTCAACCCCAGCTGAAGCATCAGTTCCATCCAATTCACTCAGAGGTTCTCTGTCTAGAGTGGCTAGCCAAACCAAACCACGGTCGAGTCGGACCAAGTATACACTACAGTGGTAGCTGGCTAACACAATTCTCGATGTACACACACACACAGTGTGCCCAAGACAACAAACTACTTGGTTGAATGAGACATTGCAGTGAACTGCCCATCTCCTTATGGTGTTTCTAGTTAGTGGTGTAAAACACGAGACATCATATAATAGCATCTCTCACACTGTTAGAACACAGAGTGGCATGGACCTTACCTATTATGTAAAACATAAAGGCTTTGTTTTCTCATTGTCAGCCAGTCATATCTGTCCAACGTTCAGAGTTGTGGGGAAGCTTGACAAATAAAATATATGGAATATTCTGCCTCTACCTGTAATTGCACTCACAAATTCTTAGTGTACGATGTATCTACGTACATCGTACTCTTATAGGATAACTAGCAACTTTCGTGGGCAGGATATATATAATATTATATGCACCGCAGATTACACTCGTTGTTAGATGAGCCGTACCAACCTGCGTAAGGCCTGCATGTAAGATTTGAATTGTCTCACTATACAGCACATGCAGGTATAAATAGCGTACAGGTACATATATGCTATACTATCTCTATAGTATGTACATCTCTGTATGTATTACAGACGAACGCTTGGAATTGCATCTCTAAAGAGCAGAGCTTCAATCAAGTGAGTAATGACGGTAACCTGTTACTTGTCCTAGTCCTATTTGTATTCACATTCACACTCCAAAGTCTAAATACAAAAGTGCCATAGATCAATCTCTATTCATTCCACGTTAGTAGGTACATAAATTACATGAGTGTTTTTCCATTCCTTCACCTTACGGTATACATGAAAAGTGTATACTCGCACCGCGATTCTAAGCACTCCATTATAGGTATTACACTTTACAGCTTTTAACATCAGTTGCTGCGAGCGAAGCGCTTTTCCATTGTTCATGACCGTCGTCACCGAATGAGTGCATATTTTTTGCAAATACATCCGTGGTACTTACGCAAAATGGAAGTATGTAATTAAAAATAAGGCCGTTTTTAAGTTAAGGAGCTTCATTTAATCTTAATGGTATTGTTTCTTCTCATATTTTCTCAGTATAATTAACATTGTGATTTATGAATGAGCAAGCTGCAAAAAACGCAATTTTTCACTAGTTTAGCATACGATATTTGTGTGAACGCACGTGTGTGTGTGTACATTATCAGTGTAAAATTGTATTCATGTGTCATTGTTGATGAGGAAAACATTTTCATTTAGGAATACAAGTAGGAAATAATTGTTGGGAAGGTCTTTACACATTTTTTATACACAACCTGGACAGTAAGGCAAAAAACCGACAATGCGGAATACAATTCACATACCTACAAATGGTATAAATTTTTAATTTACTTACGATGTTTTCGCAATTGTTAAAAGAGTGTAGTAAAACGATTTTATGAAGTGTTGAAAATTGAAGGGGAATCGTAAATTCGTATATGGAATATCTTACTCATTCATAAGTATATAATACTATATGTGCATGCATACCAGTTAAAATTGTCAGAGGAAATTCGCTAAAATTTGGAATAGAAAAAAAATCAACTAAAAGTTGACGGAGGAAGATATTGTGCGAAATCATTTTACGGACTGCTGCGGTTGATGGAAGCAGAAATAATGTTGTAGATGACTATTACCGTATACATATACCTTACTAGGGCTTGCAGTTGTAAAGATATTGTAATCGTAAAGTTACGAATTGAATTAATTGGCATTAATTAAACTTGTGTACAGGCAAGTTCCCACATTCAAATTTTAACGTTTCAGCGTGAAATGTAATTTAATTGCACGATGCATTCCCGGATATACGATTTAAATGACATTAGGGGTATATAAAGTTTTTAAAAAGTTATATAATCACTGTAGGAAAATAAGTGCAATTTCACTATCTTCTGAAGTGCTCATTAAATCAACAAAGAAGTCAATGTAGAAACTTAAGTGCAGATTGTTGAATTAAAAATTCCCCAAATGTACCATGATGTGAGTACTGGTGATTTGATGTCTGCGTCCTGCATCTCAAATGCGGTACACGGATTGGTCAGATATTAAATCTGCAACCAATTATGTAACACATTATCACTGGCATGACTTCACTCTTACAAAACATTAATGTTGCAAATTGACAAACATGTAATAAAATGCAAATATTTGCATGATAACTATTTTTACTTCCTTTTTTGCTTCCAAGAAAAATAGCCACTCTTTCAAGTGGTAAAGTAAATCTTTTCACCACAGTGCGAGCCCCTATTTGCATACAGAATTAGAAGCGTATCAAGATAATACAAATATAGACATAAAATAATTTTAGCTGTGTGTAAAAAAATTCTTCAGATTTAGGTACTAAAATATAACTCACTTATTTTTAGCTTTAAGTTTTAGGTTTACAGATCTGACTACCTTACAATTAGTGAAGTGTCCTTCAAATCCATGTTCGTGAAATAGAAATTCTTTAAAAGCTTGAGCATTAAAAACACAAAAGTCGACAATGACAAAGAGAAACAACTTTACCCATCGCAAAGTGTTGCACGCCTTAAGTAAACAATCCAGATTATGGGGTATGCATTGTGCTTAGTAATTTAAACTTTTTGCCATTGACACATTGACAGCTTTACGATTTTTCACATAAAATGAATACTTATAGGCTTCAAATTCTTGCACACGACACAGTGATGACACAGTCACAGCCCTAATCTATAAGCAAACTTTGTTGTTCGCTAGGCGCTGCTTTAAAGCACAAAATCTTGGAAATTGTTAAAAGTAAATAATGTGCACTGCCCACGTAAGTCAATTTATGTTTTTAATGCCATAATTCATCACGGTCTCACCTAGTGCACCTGCAACGAAGAAATCGTAACAATAAGCATTATAAAATGGCAATGAACATATTCCTCAATTTCAGTATTTACTTCGATGGGCAGTTATAGCTTCTATTTATGTAAAAATCTAGTCGAGTACCATTGAAAAGAGCCATGAGAAACGAATTGGAATTGAAAATGAGAGATGTACAGGTAGATGTTGCAATTGTTCTGTTAACGGCAATTTAGCTATCCCATCATAGAAATTCATTCGCCTACAATCTAATCAATAGGATCAAACATAACATGAAACACATTGAACTTTACTTCTAACTTGTAGTTTCCTTTCAACGTCGCTCCTTAAATTGTTCATGTTCCTTTCAATCCTTTCACTTACTCACCACCCAAATTAGATACATTTTCAAGTAGTTCAATGATAAGCACAAACATAATACATAACACTTCGAATCTATAGTCATCGAGCCCACCTGAAAGCTTTTTTCATCTCATTGTCACCAGTCAGTATTCACAATCAGTACAGCAGCAGACTAAAAGCCAGACAATTCCTTAGTATGTATCCAAGCATACAACAATATTATTGCCATTCTAATCACTTACGTAGAAAAAGCCCAAGTTGCTTATAATTAATTTTTACAAACAGCAAACAAGTCATTATAGAGCGATATTATAGACATTTAGTCAGTTGCTAAATTTTCCCAACCAACTTTTTAGTAAGAGTGAACTTGAGGAAAGGATTGTAATTATGTATGTACTGGTAAACTATCAAACTACTCATGAAAAAGACATTATAAAGATAAACACTTCAAAAGATTCATAAATTCTTAATGTAATTTCATTATGTGGAAGCTGTAAGCAGCCTATGTACACGAATAACTTACATTTAGTTTTTGGGTCTACCCAAGTATCAGCAATGTATCGAATTTACATATGTATACTTAATGGTCTTTCATTTAGAATGTAATTCCACGATATGGTGAAACCAGCAATAAAAGTCGTGCAAGGATTATTTTGAATTTATTTCACAGTACTTGCCTTCTTTGTTATCATTTATCTGTTTCAAGTTCCACTCGCGGCAACTTTAAAAATAAATCACATGACTGCACTTTGTCATTCAAAAGCAACAACATGTAGAAGATGAAAACGGATTGTACAAAGGGACTTCTCTCTCCGGCTTGTCCTCCATAAAATAAATGTAATTACGTACTTGTGGACACCACAGCAGAAGATTTGAGAATCATGCCGTCGTGAGTTATCGTAAGTCCGTACAACCACTAATCATGTGTTTTCGTTGAGGTTGGCAGTTAAATTTTTTTTACTTGGACGGGCGTAAATAATAATACATGCATTTAAACGATATTATGTTCAACTGCTGTAGTCATCTCTTCTGTAAGAAAAGCAATTGACAAATAATGCACAACAATTGCTGTAAATGGTGTAGGCTTAATGTAGACGGTCAGATAGTTAAAGAAAAAAGGATTTTAGATGCATTCAGTCACCAGCACCGTAATTACTGTAGAATGTCAGTTGCAGTTAACGTGAACCATATTAATGTGGTCTTAGGCTTTAAATTCCTTGTTGTGAATGCTGTGGCACAAGCTTTACACATGTGGCATAATTTCGGTGATTGAGTTCTCGTGTCTGTTTAGGTACTTTGTTTTCATTCCTCACAAAATATACCTACTTTGCAGGCTTGAGTCTAGCTAACTAACCTATTAAGAGGTATGTGTACAAATGGAACCAGGTTTACTGCTCCCTAAAAATACTTCCTTGTATTTATACGATGGAAATAAAAGCGTTAATTCCGCATTCGGGAATTGTTTTTGTTTACCGTTTAGGTGTTTTTGTGATTAAAAGTTAACGCAAGTTCCATTTGGGGGGGAATAGTGGTTAGATTTTAATGTAATTAGACGCCCAGTGGCTCCAGTTCCAAATTTTTAAAATTCACTTTTGACATTTTCACGAAAACGCTTCACAAAGTTTAGTGGAGTGAGATGACATAATACAATGTAATGATTCAAAGTTCAAAGAAGTGTGTGTGTAGGTGTCAGCACACCAGTGTGCTGACATACCTATTGTACATACGTAATTCAGCTTAAGCTGAATTACACGCACGTTCCTTGAGCGGAATTTGCAAATATATTATGAGTACACTTATAATATTATAATAGTAATGTTCTCTTACAGTTTGTACCAACTACCAACCTTGCCTTGTTTCCTTGATTGTACGAATATATTTGCGTTTTTATCGATTTCCAGTTTTAGTTTGATGTGTACACATAGAACAGTTATATTTACGGCTTTCCCTGTTTTCGAACAGTTTTTGGGCTTATTGAATTCATGTTTTACTTCGTGTTAGGTAAGTACAAGATTGAATAAGAAATGGGAGCCTTAGGTACCATTTGGCTGTGAAAAATCATGATCTAATTTTGTTTGGCTACTTGTAGTATGGTAAGTGCAGTCTCGTAGAAACTGCTGGTTTACCTTCAAGAGCCAGGCTGAATAACGCTTACTTTTCATTAATAATTAATATAAACAAAGATCGTACCACTAATATTAAATGCAGTATTTATTGGAGTATGATGTAACTCCTCGTCGTCAGAAATTTATGCATTTGGTCTTCCAACTGTAATAATTATAAATTCACAAATTACAAATATATAGACTGTTTACCTGCATCCAGCAAGGATCCTTAATATTAATTCTATCTGTGCTTACAGAATTTGGAGATAGGTATACACATACCTTATGTTTACACTATGTGCTCTTGGTTTCGCTAATTCAACTCAGCCACCTTGCAAGAAAAGCCAAACCTATTCCCCCCAGAACGTAAGTAGGATGATTAACACCACCATCAGTTTCTGTGTCCTGCAGCCAAGCAAGAAGATTCTCACAATATTCGGTACGCAAACCTTTTCGCATCAAATCAATCGTTACATCTGCCAACTTCTTTTTATAGTCCGTAATATGATTCAAGAAAATTTACAACGCTTGCACGAAACGAAATAGAACTTTTGAATAACATAAAGAAACGTGCGTAATTGTCTAAAAGTAATAAATGTATGAATTTGAAGTCTTTGAATGCATTCTTGCGTATACGACATAATATTATGTCATATTCAAACCAATAAAAGTCATTCACTCACTCAGAAAATGTGTATTCAGCATTTCTGTGGAAGTGGACTTGAAGAATTGTGCAATAATACGCACAGTTTGCACTACATATTTTTCTCCTGGAAAAATATTGCTGAAAACCACTCTTCCAAATCATTCCAGTTTTAGCATTGTTCCTATATAGTACCAGCAAATGTCTTCTTCCAATTGCTTTAGGGAAGATTTCAATGGAATCTGTGTGTGCAATGTATTATCATTTACTTTAAACGCGTATAATAAATCACCATCAAAAGTTAATTCAGCAATGTATATGTATTAGGTATACTGTTTCTAGATAAATCGAAATCTCATGAATACGAACATGAATACAAATTCGATATCTGAAATGTTCCAGTCATCCCAGTGGATGAAGAAAATAGCTTCTTTTGTATAATATATGTGGGAAATACGTAGCCGGCAATACAAATAGAGGGAAATGGAGTTTCATTTTCCATGACTGAATACATACTTTCTGGTTGGTTGACTGAATGCTTAAATTTTCCCCAACCGAATATTATAATTTATTCTGAAATTGAACAGCTTTGGCTGTCACTGTCTACCTATGTGTTTATATCTGAGTTGTCATACGATTGGACAGAAGACTTAATTATGTACATACATTTGGCTTCCATTTGCAATACAAACATTTGAAATTATTCATTCTGTTCGCTGATTAATGTCAATAATTGAATTAAGTAAACAGTCATCTCTTACGAGTAATTAGATTTAGTTTCTAGCTTTCTAGTAGTAAATTTGCCTTTTCTAATTCATTTACCATTTACGAAAAGGACTATTGATTTAAATTTCTGAACCTCTGTAAACTAATGGGATTTTAACTGAAAACATATTTTCCAAATGTAAAGAAACACACACGTTATTTTGAACTAAGCTTGGAGATGAGTAATTTCACTTGAAATAAGCCGTAAACATTTTCTGAGAACTTGTCTTGGATCGTAATTATAAAGTTGAATGAGCGAGCCCTCAGCCATAAGAACTGAAATGTCTTAATGTCTCAATTCGAAGGTAAGTGTAGAAAGCAATCTTGAACGCCTGGAAACACACGGCCCCGAGAGCACGTCTCCGCATCTGCGTTTTCTTTTGATGTCGAGGCTTGTCTCGTTTCGTTTGTAATTCGTCTATCGTCTCTGCAGGGAAACGGAAAACAAGATACGACTGCGGCTATATATAGCTCCCATCGTCCAATTTCATCTATACAAGTATTTGCACTTTTCCTTTCCCCAGTCCTAATGCAAGGTCAAGTTTTACTTTTGTCGGAGTACTCGGGCACTCTTTTTTAGCACTTTTATTTACTTTATTCCTGAAAGTTATCAAAGGTAGCCCGTAATTAAATATAAAAGCTACATTTCTTCAAGATACTTCTACACGCTTGCAGCTATATTAATGCTATTTAGGATTAAGCCAAAAAACTTCATGACCATTTTATGTCCTCAAATTCTCCAGAAACCGTCAAATGGATACCTTTCTTAAAGACTTGAACTTGAGAAAAAAACTTTCATGATACAGTTACCTAACATGAAAAATTTACACTTATATTGGGTAGGACAGTTTCTGGAAATTCTACGAGGATACAGGAGCAAATGTATTTTGACTGGTCTAAGTTTGCATTTCCTACCTTCAATTTACAGTAGGCCCAAAGGACTATTGCCCAGATATGAGTCAACTCGTGTCAGGGAAACTCTAGCAAACTTAGTAATGAAGCCTGTTCTCGGTGGTGAAAACCGCGATAAATTCAGTCTAAATATGACATGCAGCAGAACGCCTGGAAACACACGGCCCCGAGAGCACGTCTCCGCATCTGCGTTTTCTTTTGATGTCGAGGCTTGTCTCGTTTCGTTTGTAATTCGTCTATCGTCTCTGCAGGGAAACGGAAAAC